>APFE031000975.1:11695-27682 GCA_000404065.3 Pinus taeda | reverse complement strand
ACTTATTGGTTCACGGATACCCAAGTAAACTCTATATATAAAACATTTTTTTTTAGCAACTTACTGGTTCACGGATACCCAAGTTAGTGGGCCCTCGGCCTATTTAATGACCTGACCCAAGGGCATTTTAATATAAAATATATAAATGATACCATATAATAATAATAAATTGATAATTTATTCATAAATAAAATATTTATATTTATTTTAAATTAAAGTAAAGAATCAAATAAAATAAATGTGTTAATGTCCAATAGACCATAAAAAATATTTATTTACTTAATGAATATATGTTATGACCAAATTGACCAAACAAACATATAAAAAGAATTAAGTTGTGGGCCCTCGCCTATTCACTGACCTAACCCAATTTATTTAAATTATTATTTTTTAATAAATAATAAAAATAAAATACTATATAACTTAAACTCTATATATAAAACATTTTTTTAAGGGCACTTAAATGGTTCACGGATACCCAGGTTAGTGGCCCTCGGCCTATTTACTGACCTAACCCAATTATTTAAATTATTATTTTCTAATAATTATAAAAATAATAATAAATATAACTAAACTCTATATATAATACATTTCTATACCCAAGTTAGTGGGCCCTCGGTCTATTTACTGACCTAACCCAAGGGGGTCAACACCTCTCCGCCTATTTACTAACCTAACCCAATCCAAGGGGGTCAACACCTCTCCGCCTATTTACTAACCTAACCCAAGAGCTTTCGGGATCCCATTGGGGGGACACCGACTCTCTGACCTCCCATTGACAAGACATTTCTCTGACCTCCCATTGACAAGACATTTGATTTGACCGATTCTGCTAACTCTTGAGGCTGCAATGACGCAATGAAGATTCTTAATATCATTAAAAAAAACTATAAATAGACAACACCTGGAGCTGAATTAAAATATATTTAAATTTTTTAAAATAAATGCCTTAAATTTAATATATATATATTGCTTTACTTATTGTACTTGTTCACACATGGGGATGTTAGGTTTGGGTAAACTTCGTGGAAGTCATGGCAATGTAGAATGAGACTCCAGTCAAAATTGACTGTTAGGTAGTGCTTGTTATTCACAGATTCATGCCATCACATACGTCTCTGTGTTGCCTGCTTGTTGCCCAAGTTTCTCACAGAAACTATTATCACCAGATGGACCCTTGATCCAGAAGTTTCCATCTATTTTCGGCCAGCCATTAGATAGCCCCAGTACATCGGCTCTAGCCATATTTATACAGAGCGAAGTTCTTTGTTCTCGGAGTAGTTGAACATTCATTGCTCTTCGACGATTCGGTATCCGCCGATACGCTACTCATGTGTCCTCGAAGCAGAAACAGGAGGTCGGCACTATCAGAAATAAAATCGTGGACGCACGAACCGTGGAAGGCGAAAGACGCGTTCAACGTATTGGACAAAGATGGGGACGGGAAAATCAGTTTCTCGGATCTCCAAGATTTCTTCAGCGTGGGGAAGGGACTGAGCACAGAGGAAATGGAGGGTATGATAGCTGTTGCCGACGCCGACAACAGCGGCTCTGTGGACTTTGAGGAGTTTCGCCGGATTCTGCAGCTGAATATGCCGGAAATTCAAGAAATTAAAGAAGCCAGGCCGGAAATTCAAGAAATTAAAGAAACCAGATCGAGTTCCAATGATGCTCAGATGTGGGCATTCAAGGAGGCATTTAACGTGCTGGACACGGACAGAGATGGAATTGTGAGCACAGAGGATCTAAAGACCTTCTCTTCCTGCACCGCTAGTGCCGGCAGCAGCAGTGGAAGCTGCACTGCAATGATGAGCGAGAAGGATTTGGCGGACATGATAGAGGTGGCAGGCGGTTCCGTCAAATCTGGCGTCCGCTACGAAGGTTTTGCCCGGATGATGATGGCGATGACGAATGGCTTCTCTTAATCGGCCTTTGGCTGTTTCTTCATTCGGAGATTCGAATGCTTTAATTTTGGTCTGTAACAGCTTGGACTGTTACTTAAATATTCCCTAAAGAAATATCTAAACTGTTTTTAATGATCTTTGTTTATGCGACTTTTACAGTGACCGCAAATCACAAATCTTGATTGATCTAGATCGTCTATCGTGTTTGATCAATATTGTCTTTACAAATATAAAATGTTTTCGAATATAGGCTGAACATGCCAAATTTGTCAAAATGCTGTACAGATTCTCTGATTTCTACAGATGCAAAGTGCCAATAGCGTGTTCACATATGTATGGATTAATAACATGATTCGATTCGGCTCATTCTGCTGTCGCACAGTCTTTCTCCCAAGTCGGTTATCGGCGCAGTTTTTTCTGTTTTTTTCTTTCAACCAAATCGCACAGTCTCTCTCCCAAGTCGGTTATCCCAACGATGGGCGCAGTTTTTTCTGTTTTTTTCTTTCAACCAAGTCGCAGTCTCTCTCCCAAGCCGGTTATCCCAACGATGGCCGCAGTTTTTTTTCTTTTTTTTTCTTTCAACCAAAGAAATCATGTTGTAGCAGCTTTCAGGTTTATATAGTTTTAGTTGGGATTAGAACACAAAACTCGCTAAGACCAAGCCTCCCTATTATTGGACCTAAGTTCTCCTTTGTCAAAGAAAAGACAACGAAAAAAACCATTGCATTAATAGTACCATAAAATTGCAGGGTCTGAAGCCCGTTTTCTTTTTCTTACTTTCTAATGACTCTCTATAGGTTAATGTCTAATTTAACTACATCGTACTTGGAGCAACTCTTAAACATATATAATCTTGTTCAAAATTAAAACACATAACCTATAAAGACCCAACCTCACCCAACCTCCCCACTTATCAGGTAAACTGCATCCATAAAACTCACACAAAGACTTATTTGCTCTTTCCCTTATTTATCCCTTCCTTGAGTTGTTAGTAATGGCTTCCATTTTGTCAAACAATTTCTTTAGCCCGCTGGTGCCTTACAATGTATTCTGGAACTGTCCTTGATCCAGCGTTACGCTAGAGATTTATCTATTTAAGAAGTTGAGGAGGTAAATCCCCTCTGCGGACAGAGGCGATCCTTACTAGCCCAGCCTGGGTCTAGCAACAATCATCAAACACTATAGCACAAGTTCCTAATTGCAAATTAACAGACCAGTGATGAAGGCCTACCTGGATTCCAACGTTATTGTTTGTAGAAGAGGTGGTGTTCCCATTCCTTTGCTCCGACAGATCACAATTCTCACGATCTCCATGAATAGACACCTGCACATACAAGAAACGACACAAACACAAGCATAAAATCCAGCATATGCAACTATATATCAGTCAGAAATGATATAACTCATCATCATCACAAATAACAATAAGAGTGGAACCATAACCAATAGTTGTTCATTAATAATTAATCAAAGAAGAATACAACCAAAGTTCTGACGCTAGATTCTCCTTTGGCAGGTAGTCAGCAGCACATGTCTCGCAAAGCTTGTTGGGAGTAAGGACAAGCCTCTCTCTTTGGTTCTTGGACAATAATCTCCTTGCTTGGATTTGGCCTTATGGGAATCAAGAAGGCTCTTGCAGCATGAAGCTCTTGGAACTTAGAAATTCTGAATCTCTGGAACTAGCTTGCCAAGGAAAATGGACAAGCTTTTATAGATGGAGGAAGGGGAGTTGGGATCATAGACAATAATCATGGGATTGGCCATATCATCAAGGAAGCTTCCATGAGAAGTGGCAAACCACTTCCTCTCTATGGAAATCTGTAGCCAAACCACCCAACTCAAGATAGGTAGTAGTCCAGGAATTTGTTGGACGAAACTTCCACCGTTTGTTTGTTAAAAAACACCTCTGATTATGGTTGGCGCGGGTGCGACTCTATGACAGAGCGTCAATTGGCACGCCCTCTTTGGAGGATTTGCCCCCTTGGCGCGAGCGCTGCACTATGGAACCACGTCAATGGAAAAAGAGCTATTTTTAGGGTTTTTTAGCAGGAGATGTCTTCAGGGCAAACAAAGCTCATGTTCAAGGGAATGCAATGCAAGTGTTTGTAGGCCATGTCACTTCTCATAAGTCCCGGAATGAGTCCTCCAAGATGCGGGAAAGGGGTAGCAGGGACGGTGACAAATTGCTGTGTAACAGATGCCCCCTAAAGCATGAGGCCCGAGAGAGAGGGAGGGGTGAAATTCTTTACAAGAACATGTCCAACCGAAAACATTGCCACTGGAAAACCTGCGTGGAGAAGTACAATTGATATCTCAAATACATGATATATGTGGTTGGGTGCAGCCATCCATAGCAGAGTACACAATAATCTAGATCCAAGGTATGGGCGCAGCCATCCAGTGAGGATCGATAAATAGACTCGGGCATGGTCGCAGCCATCCAGTGAATGAGTCATGTAATAATCATAATAATCCACAAAATCGCAGCCTGGATCCCAATAGACAAAATCCAGGGTCTTGCGCTCCATCTCGATCCAAACAAAGTACAAGTTCAAGCATGTGAATATAGGAGTCAAAGTCGAACATGCAGGAACATCATCTGATTACCAGCCAATGGTGAAAGTTGTTAATAGACGCTAGAGGTACCACCAATAATGACAATGGCCCTCAAAGTACTACAGGTACAATCTATGGCGTGCGAATCAGTGAGCCAGCGTCAAACACCTATAGAATCATTCGATCGGAGGCCAATGATGAAAACCTCGTGTCGAATGCGAAGAACCTACCATTGAGACATGCAGGCTCCAAGGCACCAGAAGGGAGTCTCTAGATCAACTTCCTGGATAATGAGCTGAAGTCGACAGGAAGCGATCTTGATCGAAGGTGGGCCATAGTGTTTCCCACATCATCGACGCGAGACAGAGGAAGGATAATGTTTTTGTGAATCAGGATTATGTGAGTTATCAGAGGGAGGTTGATATTTCGCAGAGGTCAACTTCTCCTAAACATATCGGCGGCACGACAGTGGACTTGACAGTAGTTGAAATCAATCGATCAGAGGTCATGGTGACAAGGCAAAGAGCAGATGAGAGGTCAAACAGGATCACCCAAACCCACGGAGGCAAGTGAAAAAACGAGATGAGATGTCCCCACTCAGACACGAATGCAGACAAGTGCCATGTTCAAGAGCAACATACTGCCGACACGACAATGATTCTAGTTCTATTTTTCCCACCATTTATGGCGAGTACCCCAATTATTTTTATTAACAAGCTTGACGGGGATATCATATGTTTGTGAAATGTCATTTCGACGGAATCTAATGTCATCAAGTTTTAACGAGTCTGACAAATGAAAAACTCGACGTCTTTTCATATTTAGAGAGTTTGAAAAGACAACAGAAAAGTAAACTCCAAGGGTGTCCTTTTTCGTAAAGTTGTGTCTCTCGAGCCCGAAAAAGTATAAAACAATGCTCGAAAGAACCGCCCGATCATTACGACCAAGGAGTACTTTTCATAAGTAGTGATTCCGATTTGAAAAAGTAAAAAAGAAATCAAAACCACATCGCTTCGTGACCGTTAACGAACCGAAAGCGGCAAGGGTCCGACAATATTTTCGTTTTTAAACGGTCGAAAAAGGGTTTAAAGACGACCGCCTCTCATTTCCATTTAACGAGTCGAGAGGACCAACTCGGCATTCTTTTTACGTTTAGAGAGTCAGAAAAGAGAAAAAAGATGACTCCAAAGTGACTTTTTCGTGTATTTAACGAGTCCGAAAAAGTATAAAATAGAACTCGTTTCACCGCCAAAGCTGCACAAACACCTGTCATTGCACAAGAAACCGGCGTAAAATCCATTTTCGACACAAATCTTCATAAAATGACTTTTAAAACCTATTTAGGGGTCAAAAAGTTATAAAATGGTGAAAATGGTAAATCAAAAAATTACTTTTCACTTTTTACCTTTGGAGAGCGACATTAGGGCTTTTGGAGTGCAACCTTCAGTTGGCGATTGCGACAAATCCAGTGGACCATTCGGAGCGCCGTCAGTGTCAGGTAAGAGGTCTCGTCTTTTGCTCCATTTCTATCTGTTTGAAATTTGTTTTAAATTTCTTTTTCATCCCCCATAGGGAGGATTTCAAATTTAAGGGTTGCGCCCATTGGCGTGGGTTTCGGGCATGGACTCGCGCCAATGGGGTAACTTTCCCAAAGGGCACGCGTCCATGGGCGCGACTGTTTTAGAAACAGTCGCGCCAACGGTCGTGCGGGTTTTTGGGTGAATTTTTAACAAATTTAAACTAATTTGCCTGCAATTTCAAGTTATTCAAGGATCTAATTCATTGTTTTTGGCTTGTGTTTGCAGGGAAATACACAAAAATGGTGATTGTGTGGAAAGAACGAGAACATGACCAAGTGGAAACATTGGCCTTAGCAGATGAGGACTGCATGGAGGCTCTCAGAGCATGTGGGCTCAAGAAGTTTTTCCTATTGTCCTATTTGCGAGCTCAGCCAGAGCTTTTACAGTATTTGGTCAACTTGTGGGACGTACAGGAACAGGTGTTCCGAATACGAGACCAAGTATTGGAGTTAGACGTATCTGATGTCTACTTCCTCACTGGATTGTCACGACGGGGGCTAGTACCTTGACTGACCGGTAGCAGGCCATCTGGAGAGAAGATGGAGGAGGTGAAGGCTCGAGTTTGCCCAGGTGCAAGATACGGGCAGGGCAGCTCGAAGGTGGATATCCCCACCATCCCGGACTTGACACTTAGAGCATTGTTGTTTACCATCACACGAGCTGCGAGGGCACAGACACTCCACGAAGCTACAAAGAACCATCTGATCCTGGCGACAGAGTGCCTTAGTACGACAATCTTCAATTGGGGGTTAGCAGTGACGACCAATATGAAGAGGCAGCTGACCAAGGCCAAGCAAGGAAAGCTGCAGCAGTTCGGATATGGCTCCATCTTGGTAACGTTCTTCTTGGAACGCGTGCCAAGCTTCCAGGGCCAAGGGGCCTTTGTTCCTGACCCGGCACCTCGAGAGATGAGGATGGCTCGATGGGTGGCACTGATGCCGAGGGGTGGTGGCGGTCAGCAGATGTCGTTTAGACCTGAGTTTTTCGGGTGGCTTCGCCGCCAACTGATTGTGGTGGAGCACTGGCCGTATGCAGGGACAGACTTCACCGAAGACCTTGACCTCCATCTGCCGGAGGGAGAGGACTGGGACAAGGAGATTGGTATGATCTCATTTTTTGATTTTGTGTTTTTATGATTTTTTTTTTGGTTAGTACATGCTTGTCCTAATGACCTTTATATGCATATGCAGATGTCGGCCTAGAGCGTCTGGCTGGCATGTCTCCCATTGCGAGGAGACACCCAGCAGCAGCAGTAGCAGGAGCGGATCCTCAGGAGGAGGGCGGTGATAGAAGAGAGCTTATTAGGAACCTCTAGGCTATTACTCGAGGGATTCCAGATTATGCTCGGCTAGCGGATGTCCCGCTAGCGTACCAGAGGCATACGGTGGGGGTGCCAACTCACATCCACCGGCTCCTGAGACGTTTAGTGCGAGTGGTGACGTGCTACCATGAGCACCACCGGGACTAGATATCTAGGCGTTTTTCTTTTTATGCATATTTTTTGAGAGACATGTTGTCTCTGGATGTATTCAGACAAACATGTATTATTTTTTGATGATGCACGGGGTGCAAACATTCTGGACACACACATATATATATATACATATGTTTTATGGTTTATTGTACTTTATGCTTCTTGTATTATGTTGAATTACATGTTATGCAAATGTATGTCCAACACATAATTAGCTAATGCATTGGTTAACGTATTAAGCCGTCTTGGAATATGTTGATAAGTAATGAAATCAAAATCCCTTTCTAACAACTTAACACGCAAATACAACCTTAAGATCCGATGATCTCTGACGGAATAACACCCGTTGAGTTGGTGGATGACAAGCTGAGAGTCCAAGTTCACAACCAATGTTCGAATGCCAAGGTTAATTGCCTCAGCTAATAATTCAATCACAGCACTATATTCAACGACATTGTTCGTTGTATAACCTAGACAAACCCCTTGCATGTCTACTAACTCACCATGAGGATCGTAGATCACCCATGCCGCAGACGACAAGTTGCGTGTACTGCGGGAGGCACCATCAACGAAACCAACGTAAGGCGATCCAGACATCTGTCCAAGAAGCAAAAAGACACAATAAGCGGCAATCGCGCCGACACACCAAGACAAAAACATGAAAACATGCACACACAACATACTTGTTGAAAGCACACGTATCTACAAAAAGAGAGAGTGCCTGGACTCATGCATAGTATTTTTTCAAATAAAGCCCATTTCGGGGCTTATCCAGGGGATTCCCTTTGTAATCAATAAGCTCGTAGGCCCCTTTTTGCAAAATGCATTTCACAATGTAGGGCCCGTGCCACATAGGCTCGAATTTTCCTGCCCCCAGCTTATCGTTAGCTTGATCATAGAGCAGTACTAAGTCTCCATCAATGAAAGAGCGGGGATGAACAGTATTGTCGAAGTGAGTTTTCACTCGCTTCTTCTGTGCTTCAATAGCTAAGGAGGCTAGATGATAAGTCTCGTCCAGTTGCTCTAAGTAAAGAAGGCGCTCTTCTACTGGAGTAGTATCAGGGAGAAATTCGATGGCTATCTTTAATGAAGGAATCTCACACTCAATAGGAAGGGTAGCTCCAGTCCGTACACCAACTGAAAGGGAGTGAAACCGGTGGCATTCTTCATGGAGGTACGGTAGGCCCACAAAGCGGAGAACAACATCAAATTCCAATTGGACTTATGCATGCCAACGGTTCGTTGAAGTATCGTGACCAAGACCTTGTTCATGGCTTCCACTTGACCGTTTACCTGAGGATAGTATGGGGTTGAACTATCATGCCTTAGGCCCAACTGGGTTGTTAGCTCAGTCATCATGTGATTACGAAAATGCTTTCCGTGATCAGTGACGATGGCTTGGGGCACTCTGAACCGCGAAATAACATGGTTAAACAAAAATTGTGCTGCGGTGTGACCATCTTCAGACAATGTAGGCATCGCCTCAGCCCATTTCGTGAAATAATCAACAGCAACGATGATGTACCCATGCCCCCCGGCCGAGCGAGGGTTACAGGTCATATAATCGATGCCCCATTTGGAAAAAGGACCGATGGTTACAATGGGGTGCAGTGGAGCAGGGGGTGCACGCATCTTCCGTTGGTAAATTTGGCACTCATGACATGAATGGACAGCAACAATGCAATCTTTGAAAATGGAGGGCCAAAAGTAGCCAGCACGGAGGATTTTTTGTGCAGTGGCATATCTAGACATGTGATCGCCACAAGCACCAAAGTGGCAGTCATTCAAAACTCTCTCTGCTTCTTCGAAAGTCAAACATCGGCGAAGAACAGAATCAACACCGAGATGGTACAAGGTGTCCCCAACGATGCAATATGGTTGGGCTTGATGTCGGATCTGTCGGCGAGCATCCTTAGAGGTCTCGGGATGGAAGGAGGATGTATGCAAGTAGACAATAATATCCCCGTGCTGATGAGGAAGAGAGTTTCGTCTGGAATGGAATCCTCTAACTGAGAGGAGGCAGCAATAGATGGCAGAGAACACAACAGTTCAGTGAAGACAAGTGATTTCTTAGACTTGGCAGTAGTAAATTCCAAGTCGAACTCTTGGAGGATGACTATCCACTTGGAGTATTTGCCCCCCAGCAACTGACGCGACAAAATGTAGGTCATTGGGTTGCAATCAGAGATCACTGTCGTGGTACACAACAAGATATAATGACGAAAGCATTGAACGGCGCAAACAGCGGCCAGTGCCAACTTCTCGACATAAGCATATCGAGACTCCATGTCTAACAAACTGCGGCTAAGATAATAAATAACATGTTCAGTGCCATCATTGTCATCCTGAACCAGAACCATGCCGATGGTGGTATCAGTAGCGGCCAGATACAATGTGTAATCGCGATGGTAATTTGGAGGCCTCAACAAAGGGGCGGAAACCAGAAGAGTTTTAAGATGTTCAAAAGACTCTTGAGCTATGGCATCCCATCGAAACGAGGTGTCACGCTTGAGTAACCGCGTGAAACCTTTTGCCACCTCGGCATAATTCGGGATGAATCGTTGTAAAAAGTTTGCTTTACCCTGCAAACTCTGCAGTTGTCACAAAGAAGCAGGGGGGGGAGATTCAAAATGGCCTCAACTTTAAGGGGATCCAAGCGGATGCCTTCTCAGGAGACGATAAACCCGAGAAGTCGGCCAGACTCTACGCAGAAGAAACATTTATGCGGATTAAGTCGAATATGGTAGTGTCGACAGCGGAGAAAAATTTCGCAAAGATGCGACGGATGGTATTGGCATTTAGCTGAATGAGCGGGAAGGTCATCCAGATAAGGCTGCACGATGTGACGGATATCATGAAAGTCATAAGACATCGCACATTGGAAAGTGGCACCGGCATTCTTGAGACCGAAAGGGAGCTTTTTATAAGCGAAAGTACCCCACAGACAGATAAAGGTCGTCTTATGTTGATCGGCGAGCGCGATGTTAATCTGGTTGTATCCAGAAAAGCCATCCATGAATGAATATATCTCACTCCCAGCACACTCATCAATGAGCTGGTCAATGAAAGGTGTGGGGTAGTTATCTTTTGGGCAGGCTCGGTTAATATCGTGATAATCGACATAGACGTGAATAGTACCCTATTTTTTATCCACAGGGACAATGTTAGAGACCTAATCTGTGAGTGGGATGGGGTAAATGAAGCCAGCTTTAAGAAGCTTTTCGACTTCTGCTTTGACTGCTGCAGCCTTGCGGGGGTGCACAGGGCGTAAACGCTGAAGAACAGGTTTGGCTCCTGGATACATAGGTATCTCATGCACTATGATTCTTGGATTAATACTGGGCATCTCTTCATAGGACCATGCAAAGACATCACAGAACTCGCGAAAAAGAGCTATATAGATTTGAATTTCCTCAGGAGTGCAAGTGACTCCTATGTAGATGTGCTCGACAACCCCTGGTTTGACAGAGATGTTGATAGGTTGGGTCTGTGTAATGTTCCCCAAATTCCCTTCAGAAGATACTTGATAGACCTGAATAGGTGTCTGAAGAGGTTTTGAAGGGAGACACGGAGCAAACTACTCGAGACAAGCCAACGTTTCCCGAAGGGTAGGGAGAAACGAGGAACGGTGATGAAGATTGAACCACGAAGGTTCCTCGAGAGACATTGTCTCTATCATGGCTTCGTCGGAAGGAAATATTTCCTTTAATGGATCCGAGCAGGCACATTCTCCAAGCCAAGGGGAATAGTCGTAGGAGTCAAGAGCTCCGCTTAAAGAAGCAGATTCAGCAGGAGGAGCAGATACAGCAGCGATTTCGATGTAGTTGAGCTCGGCGGGACTCAAAGGCATCTCCTCGCCCCACGATTCGATCTGGTTAGTGGAGGGGAGGACCCAACGATCAGAACAAACCGAAATCATACTGATGGAGGCAAGGTTTGGAGGTGGGAGTGAAAAAACACCCATGAGGGCAGGATCTTTGAAGATCCCAGCTCCCACACTCTCGAAAGGGATGGAGGTACGCTCTACGAAAGGCACATTGCCTTCAGAAGAAGAAGCGAAGAAGGAGAGTTGGTCTACCGTGACAATTTTCCACTGGTGAGGGAAACGAATGACATGGAAGAGGGACGAAGCCATGGCACGCATGGCATATGTCCAGCTCCAGCCCAGAAGGAGGTTGTAAGTAAGATTTGCGTCAACGACCTCAACTTCCACTTCAACGGTTTTCCCTTCCAAAGTAATCGGCAATCGTTGAAGGATACCATAGGGATGAGATTCTCTCCCATCAAAGGCTTCCAGCGTCGTGGGAGACTGGCTCAAAGTTGAAGACCTGATCGCTTTCCAACAAGCAACAAACATGATGCAAGTTGATGTGCCTTCATCAATAACCTTACGATGGATCGTTTTCAAATTGATGATGACTTGTATGAGGAAGGCGATCTGACGAGGCAACCTTGGGACATGGCTCTCGAGATCAAAGGTGATCAAATCTGAATATGTCAGGTCGATGCAACCGATGGCCGATAGCAGGGACTTCCTCTGAGGGGGGCAACGCTGGATGGGTGTCTCAGTACTAGGTCTCTCGATGTGGAGCAGACCAGAACTGGACGGAGGAGCGCTTGAGGGGACCTCAGGCTCCTTCCCGACGGATGACGGATATTCCTTTGTTCGATTCGTTACAGGAACGGGAATGGTTCCAGCCATGAACACTTGGGAACCAAAGGGAGAAGAAGACGAAGATCGATCGGCCACCATTTGAGTCTATTGAGAGGGGAAAGGTTCTTTCAGAACCGCAGGAATCCCAGGAGCGCCTTTCAATAAACGACTAACCTCGGACCACCTTGGGCAGTCTTTGGTATAGTGATCCTCATCACAGATAAGACAAGGATACTTTGGTTTACGCTTGGTTCCCTCCTCGGGTGGAGGTTTGGAGGAGTCCTGTTTGGGTTGCTAAGATTTGTTCTTCGCTTTCCCCTTTTTCTTTCCTTTCGAGGCTTTGTTCGCCATGGTGGACTGAATGGCGTTGACCTCGGAAGTAGTCCCAGAATTAGAACCACCCTGAGAAGTGTTTTCGTTTGAAGCATTCGATTTTTGCTTCCCAGGGTTCGAGGATGATTTCTTCGACGACAGATTTACAGAGCCAATAACTCCATCGACAAATGGCTTTGGTGGAGCTTTGGATGTACCGGGTCTGGGGGCATCAGGCAAATACTCATATAAAGTACCTGACTGAGAATAAACTAAGTCAAGGTACTGAGCACACGCAATAGCTTGCTCTTCAATCACACAAGATCCCATAGCAATGTCCCGTGCGATCTTAGGGACAAAGGAAGTCTTCAACCAATCGGTGAGGAGTTGATCAAGAATCCAGAACTTGATCAACCGACGACGCCTTCTCCATTCATGTATATGATCAGAGATGTGCGTGGTCGTGTCCTATTTGAGAGACGTAAGGAGATGCGTTCCCATCTCATACCGAATGGGTAACTGAAAATGAATGAGGAATGCCATTGCCAATGAATTGAAATCTTGAAAAGACGCACTGGTCAATTCAATGTACCATTTAGCAGCTGAGTCAGTGAGACTCCTTTGGAACAGGCAAAGCCAGATTGAATCGTCAAGCCACGAATTGGACAAACACCAAAGGTGGTAAGTCATTACATGGGCTTGAGGGTCCTCTCCAGCTTTGCCGTCAAATTTGGGACAATCGTCGGGTATCTTGGTTGGAACCGGCAGCCAGTGTGGGTTATGCAAGATAGGATCATTGGTTAATTTAGACACATCTAGCAGTTCCAACGTTGCCAAGAATGGTAGCTGAGGATTGAAGGACATCTACGGTTGTGGATATGAGGTAGGGTCAAAGTTCCACCCAGTTGCTGGTTGCCCCCATTGACTTTGTCCGGACGGACCAGGTCCAAAAGGACCCTGTCCGTAGGGACTCTTTCCATAAGGGTTATATCCATAACCGGGCGGTTGATTCTGGATCTGCCCCCCAATGCCCCATTGGTTACCATACTGACCTGCAGGAGCAACATTTGGTTGCTGGTAATTTTGATAAGGAGCGACCTGCGACTGTTGATAATTTTGATACGGGGCAAATCGAGTTTGCCTCTGGGGTTGCTAGTGTCCATACGGTTGCTGGGCTCCATACTAGGCCTGGGAACTAGGTTGTGTTTGGTAAGAAGGTTGGGATTGAAACCCACCTTGCGGCTAGAGACCAGTTTGAGTCTGGGGCTGAAAACTGGGTTGAGCTTGAGAAGCAGGGACCATTTGCATGCCTGGTTGAGCATACCCAGAAGGATGTCCTTGGGAAGACTGAGGTTGGGCCATCTGGCTGGAAGGTTGCCCTTGTTGAGTTGGGGATGGACCTACTTGCCCAGAAGGTTGAGCTTGCTAGGTGTTAGGCTGCCCTTGTACAACCGAGGGTTGTCCTTGCGGACCAGATGGCTGACTAGGCTGAGCAGTGGGCTGGCCTTGCTGCATGTAAGGCTGACCACCCTGCCCAGAAGGGTACCCTTGCTGGATTCCAGGTTTTCCTTATTGCGTGTAAGGTTGTCCTGGATTCCCGTAGGGTTGACCCAAAGGGTATCCCTGCTGGACTCCAGGTTGTCCTTGTTGAGCATAAGGTTCTCCCGGGTTTCCAGAGGGTTGCCCAAGATAGGTAAAAGACGGACCACCGTAGGCCGAAGGTTGTCCCTGGGAGGGTTGTCCTTGCGAGCTTCCAGGTTGCCCTGAATAGGTTTGGCCATAATACTGTTGCCCATAATTAGGCTATGTGTAGGATGGCTGACCTTGATACGATGGCCCTTGGTATGGCTACCCTTGATCCGGATGGATTTGACCACCACCAAAACCAGTGGTACCCCAAGCGACATTCAACGGAACTGAAACCTCAATAGCGGGCTCAACTGGCAAGGAAGTATACAAATGATGCCCTACAGGGTCATAATAAGGGCCTTGCGCACCTAGATTCTGGACAATATGCATATATTGAGAATATGCCCCCCTGCTGGAATGGCACCAGAAGAAGGTGGGGCACTAACAACTTTGGTTGTATGTGCCGATTGACCACTATGTACTGGACCGCGGGACGGGCCGGCAACAGTAGTTACGATCGAAGATGCCGTAATGGTACTAGCAACCGGAGTCGAAGATGCGACACAAACGGTTGGATTGGTCGGAATTGACATGACAACGGTATTGTCAACTTGTGAAACAAAAGATCCCGTAGTGGGAATAATGTTATCATCCCACATGGTACCTGAAGAGGAGTTCCTAGAGCCCATGGCATCCCTTAGAGCTCTATAGCGTAAAGGCACTGTAACACCAAGAGGGGTGACAGTGTAGGGCGTAGATATGACTGGGGATGTGGCCGGGATAGGAGTCTCGATACTTGACACAACAAGTGTTTCACTCACTATAGGAGATGTGTCCTCCATATCAAAGGAAGCCATCAGGGTCGAAACACCAGTAGGAGTAAAGGGAAAATCCTCTTCGTAAGGTTCCCAAACAGGGTTCCAAAACAAATCGTGAAGCTCGTCTTCTGGGGCATGAGAGCTCAATGGTTGGACACTTGGAATAACAGGAAAAGTGTCACCACAAACCGGTGTCTCAGGAGTAGCAGAAGAAGGAGACCCTTGGTCACTAGGGATGGGAGACGGGATCGATGGATCCACCAGGATGATTGAATTCAAAAAATCCTAGACAAGCTAACCAGGAAAGACCCTACTCAAAACTAATGCAAACAAAATCTAACAAGGTAAATGTGATCGTGGTCGAATAAATTTTAAGACATTAGGACACAGCTTGACCTTTTCATTTTTTAAGAGTCGAGAAAAGGACAAAAATATGACTCTAGTCGCCTTCGAATATTTAGTGAGCCCGAAGTGACAAATGCTCAAGTGAGTTGTCATGCGGAATGAGTCGATCTTGTGGACAAGATAGACCTTCCTAGAATCTAATGAAGACCTAATGACAAACAAACCAACCAGACACTATCTTTCTCTAAATGCGCTTTATAAATAATGGTAAACAAATGTGTTTAAGGGCCTACCTCATGTCCAACGCAAGTTTGGAGATGCCTTCGCTCCTTTGATCCAAGTAAGTTCCATTGTCGCAAACTTGCAAGCACAAACAAGGCAAACAATTAAATAGCACCTGAATATCCAATATTATAAAACATATTTAACATGAAAGTCAAGGAGTCCATGAAACAAATAACATGAGATGCTTGTTGAGAAAAATGAGCATGATTGTATTAATTCAAAAGGAGAAGAACCTTACAACCTTTGCCTTGATGCTGTACAAGCTCCTCCCAGGGTCCAACAAGAAGTCTCCTCTACTTTGACAAGCTTCACTCACTCCCTAATGAAGCCAAAAAGGTATGTAATCTTTCCTCTTAAGCTCAAATAGGAAGTCTTGATTTCACTAGCATTTACCCTCAAAAGTTCAGCTTCTAACCTCTCTGGCCACTGA
>APFE031000967.1:0-10975 GCA_000404065.3 Pinus taeda | reverse complement strand
AATGAGCACCAAATTGAAATAGGGGTTCCCACTGATTGTGAATCGGATTCCTCCTGTCCTCACGCATGGTACTCTGCACGCATTAACATTAATTTTGAATCGTAGTCATCCATCCCAGTTACCGTGAACTCGGTAAAAAAAAAATCGAAACTTAGAGGATAACGTTGATAGAAGAAGAGCAAACATTAATTACCTTCGGAACATGATGGGAACAATGCCACCCTTGTTCAAAAGCAGGTTGAGCCATGTCGAAGTGTCGGAGAGGTGGATTGCACCATCCTCCATTGTCATTGGGAAGAGCAGAGTTCGGGGGGCAGAAGTTAGTAGCAGTAACTGTCACACTGCCGGCTAGACACCACTGAGGGTCAGACTGGTCGTCGCATTTCATTTCGTAGCAGGCTCCACATGTAGCTCCATTGTTGAAAAGCGCCGTGCTCAGAGCTGTAGTGTTCGTACCATAGCCTTGGCTATACAAATTACCGTATCCGCACGCACCGTCTGTCAAAATTACACCATGCGATTTCTTAGCTAATATATGGTATTACAAATACCGTTCATAAAAACAACGAAACCACCTAATTCAATGGAATGTTTTTGAGGTTATAACTATTGTTATTGACTTTCAACGGGTTTCAGGCAAGGTAGACTTACCCATTGTGCCTGCCGCGTCACTGCCACCATAAAAAGTAGCATGCGCGGATTGCCAGCTGCTATCTAATGCATAAGCCACACCAGCTATCCAGCAGAAACAAAGCACGGTCACCAGTTGTAGAAGCGCCATTTCGTTGCAAATCGTTCAAATACCAAGAAAAGTGATAAACGCGTAGTTATCTTACTTAGAAAACGAAGTCAGAAATGATATCTAAGTTGATACTGATTGCAGAACCCAACCTATCTCAATTATATAGAATGTGAGGTTAACGAGACTTATGATTTCTTCCAATAAAAAATGTCCGATTCTATAGGGCAGTAAATACAAGAATATGGAGACATTAAGAAGACTTTGAGAAGGATAATACTATAATAACTTCCACATGCAACACACCTTCAAACTAACCGTAGCAGCATCTCATCCCGCGAATTGGGCCATCTGCACAAGGGATTGGGTCTCTAAAATATTGCGATAATGATCCCTATCACTCGACCGTGTCGTTATTATAACCGACCCTGGGAAGTTCGGACAAGGGGGCTGAAAGCCATTTGAGGTTAGGATTCCGCTACCAAACCTATAATGTATAAAAATTAATTGACAAAGAAAGCCATTTTACTTGGTATCTGTGTTTTGAATATATTATACGGATAATACTATTAAAAAACATCAAAAACGTAACATATTTGTTTATTCAACAGAAATAATAGAAATGTGGAGAATGTAAGTGTCAGTCCCGATCAACTGTTTTAACGGCCCTCGTTGCTGCACCAGACGTGCACGGCCGGAGGAGGAGGTCGTTGTGTTTACTTTTCTTGTTTTCTTTCTTTTCCTCAGCGCCCTCAATGACGGATGCCAGACAAGACCTAGTATCGTCCGCGGGAGAAGCAGCCCAAGGTGTTTAATCCTTTTATTATAACGGCGGCGAGCAGGCGTTTACCCATAGGACATGTGGTACAGTTTACTGGAATTTCGCGGCCATGAAACTTTTTAATGAATAAATGGCTAAACGTTTTATCAATAAATGGCCCTTCATATCCAGATATTTACATTCCATCGACATGAAAATTTGCAACGAAAAAAAAATATGAGGCGAACTTACTTCGTAGATAAAAGGATGAAAAATACTTTTTTCCAATTTTGTAGAGAGCGATTCGGTAGATGCTTTGCCCATAGGGTTCCTTTAAAATATGAAAAATAATTTTTCGATTTCGTAGTTTAGCCTGTTTTGCCGTATTGTCATGTATGCGTGTAGCCACCATTGAAGTTTTGCATTAATATTTGACAGCGACTTGTTTGCTTTGGAGTGAGCTTTGTTCGTCAATACAATTTTAAATTGGTGCTTTGGAGTGGGCTTTGTTCGTCACACATTATTGGCATTACTTTCATCGTATATAACTTACAAATAAGAATAACACATCTCCAAATCAAACTAACACAAGAATCCCTATAAATTCCAATTTTGTTCTTCATTCATTGTAAAAATATATCAAAAGAGTACAGTAAACAATGTTATTTTTCCTCAATCTGAACAATTATTTTCACCTTTACAATCACATGATAAATAGACCAAAATGAGTTAGTTCCCACCTCTAGGGGTTGAATTCCTCATTAAGATTTCAGTTTCTGCAATGAAAATAGATTTTTATTTATTTATTTTATTTTATTTTTTTCTGAAATATCGGAATAGTTTGACGAATATTTCCTAAGAATATTTACATTCAATTTTCAGTTTTAATGCAGCCTATGAGTCATCATATGCTTCATTATATTTACCAAGACCATATTAACAAACTACAATTGGTTTTGACTTGAAAAACTCAGTCAAAATGATGACTATTTGGAAATGCAACACCTCCCCTACAACAAAAGCACAATTACTATATTTTTTGAATACCTCCTAAATGATAAGCCATTGAGCTGATTTTTTGAAAGCAAGTTGATATCATCATACCCTTATCCACAATAAATTTGAGGCAAATCTCAATAATGGATCTTGAAACAATCCAAAAATGGATGTAGATGATGATGTCTCATTTCTCTAAACCATGAAGCATTTTGAACTCAAATTAAGTGGTCTTATTAATCTCACTCCCATGCATATGCTATAAAACTTTCATGGCAAATGGGTACAAGTTTTAGAGATATGGTGAAAATACGGTAACTCTGTGAAAGGGCAACGTAGAAGCGCAATGCTCCAAGTTTATACTATATTTGACCATCGTGTGAACTACTGAAGGTATTGGGCTGGCCATAAATGGTCCATAAAAAGTTTTAAACTTGTGATAATACTTTTATGCCAACCACAAACATTCAAACCCCAAAACTTCCTTTTGCAGCACAAGGCGCAACAGATACACAACGCACCTTCATCCACATGACTTGACCAAACACTGACCTTATTATTGATCCAAATGGCTTGTAGAGGGTACTAACATTCACAGGAACCACTTAATGTCTTAATTCATGGACCAAATTCCAAAACCATGATTCCTCATCAAAATTTGATGCCTTGGTAGAAACAGAGCACAAAAGCACAACACACCATGGTTGATGTAGCTTCAGTCACTCCCTGAGTTGCTTGATGACTTTAGCATGTGTGGACAAACCTTTACATAGATAATTCCCCCCTTAGAAGTTTTATTTCACCATACAAAGCCTCCAACTTTGACAATTTCATCCATAATAAAAAATACAGCGCCAATCGAAAAAGAACAACATGATCTATTTTCATGGTTTGAGTGACAATGAGGTCTCTGGCCAAGTTTCTCATGTTGGTTATCATGTAAACACTACAATAATCATGCCACGTATCCCTTTCTCATGCTGGTGATCATGTAAACACTACAATAATCATGCCATGTATCCCTTTCGAGCTTCCTTTGACAAAAAATGACAAAACTTCCACCTTCACATCAAAACCCTAGCCCTAATGCTTGGTTTGGATACAAAACCGTTGTAAGATGCTTCTTTTGGAAGACATCTTAGGAAGGAAAGGAACATGTAAGAGGTCTTAATTCACTTGATTGACAGGGAAAATTTCAATATCAGGGTGGAAAACAAGAGTTTGAGCATTTGATGAGGGTAAAAACATAAAAATGCAGCACAAAGGCAAAGCACAACGAAATTTCTAGAAAACACATCGAGCAATAAATTTAGAGATTTATAGGGTTTCAAGGATTTTTTTAACCACATGGAAGTAAACTTAGTGTCATGCAAAACAAACGCTTCAAGAAAAACAATAATTTGTACTTGGATACATGATTTGACCACTGGTTTTATAAAAATGCAGCGCCTATGTGTAAGCGCAACACCTCCCCTACCTCCATTATATAGCGACCTCAAATTATCATATATCAAGCTTTTGATGAAGGAATGAGAGGGATTTGAGATGTTTCTGAAGATTAACCATGCAATTGGCCTCCAAATGTGGTCGAATGCAAGATTTGTGGGTAATGATTACAATTTTAAATTGAAATGATGAATACATAGCGTTGTCCTCCAAGTTGTTGTACCAATGATGATGTCATTACTGTTCAAGATCTAACACTCTAACTCACTCAATATACCTTACAAATATGTGCCCATGATGACAAGGAATGGCGACACGACCTTTGCTCATGATTTTTTTATGAAACTTAACCCTAGACCTACTTAACTCAACCTCTGAGTATATAACGGACCATTGTTGTGAGTCTTGCCAAACTTTGACATATTTACAATGAATAATAAAAAAATTATTCCAACCTTAGACCTAAAGCTTGATCTTCCACAAAATCATAGCCACACCTTTATACTTTTGACAAAATTTATTTCTGACTTATGACTATAGGATACTAACAAGTCCTACACTAGCTTTGATAGGTTGTTAGACCCCCAAGTCATTATAAAAGGTCCAAAACATTTATATATGTTATACCCATTATTATAATACCTATGATGCTATTGTATATTGAGCACATTATCATCAAAAATATAGTTGCACCAGATTAATTGAGCCATAAAAAAATGAATATATAAACAAATCGATGAACAATCTTACTAGAGAGCACTGATAGTTCTAGATAACCATGTGTAGTATTCCATATGTAAAATACCTCTCCATTGGTATGGATCTTGATACACCATATACATGCATCCCTTTCCATAATTGCTTAAATCCATCAATCCATCATTGGAGGTGGATATCCATTCACTTATATTGTCTTGTACCTCGAATTATAAGAGCAAACATTAGATGTTCATTCTTCATGGAAAATAATGGGAGGGTATTTGTATTAATCACTACCACTACCTAAATACAATAATTAGTATTTTAGAGGGAATATGAGTTAACTCCATCCATAAATATAATCAATTATAAGCTCCATACTTCATCCTTAAATTTATGAGATCGAACATCGTTTACATGATTTAATTTGGATGATTGTACTAAAATTCATATAACTCTTGACTCTTTTCCCCTTTACAACACAACTATTTGGTTACAATAACAAAATCATGGTTCCTTGGAATTATAGGCATGTACCTCTATATATTATAATGAGGACTATGTGTCTTTCCTTTTTTCTTGAATTTTCATACATATTTTATTCTTCCACATGTATACTTCTATATATAATAGAATCCTTTAAGCATGTGTGGTATGATATGTATTCAACGAGAAAATCTTTTCGACATATATTTTTACCTCTATGTCAAGAAAGATATTATAAATCATAAATACCTTATGTCTGAGCATCTACAATTATTAGGCAACATAAATGTAGACCATCATCTAGCTTGGATAAAATCAAACATTTTCGATGTTCAGTGTGTGACAGTGTTACTTCAATAATTCAGGGAATTAATGGTTAGTCACCTTGAAAGCGTAAGCGTGAAACATGTGTCTTGGTTTCAAGTTGTACAATTAATTGCTTTACAAAATGTGGACCATGACACGATTATTTTTATTGTTTAAATTAACATTATAATTAACGTTGAGACCGATCATTATACGATAAGTTGTTAATATTTACATAAATCCAAAGTGAAAACACTTGAAGGCCTTAACGCTAATGAATGTTTGTCCCCTCGAAACTACAATATCTCTATAGTATCGTCTCATATCCTTCCTTTGGACTTCAATAAACTAAAGGCACATTTCCCTATGTAGTGGTTTAAATATGTGTTTTTTAATAATTATTATTTAATTTGGTTTTGTGTTTGTAGAGTATATTGGAGTCATTTATGGAGGCAGAGGAATTGCTGGGACAGCCATAATCCGGTCAAAAAAAATTAAAAAATGATCTGAATCATGTTTTTGATGGTGGAAAGGATTGAGCACCATCAAAACTTCCAAGACACCTAAAATTATGAAGTTTGACAACTTTTACTTGGATTTGCAAAATTTTCTGTTAGATTTTTCCAAAATACAATGGGAATTTCCATAACTTTCAAAGGCAAAAAAACATAATTATTAGACTACTATGACTATATTTATTAAAATTATCTTAACTAATTATATATTTCTTTAAAAAATTTATTTATCATTATAAATAGTTTTATTTTTTTAGTATTTTATATTTTTCTTAAAAAATTCACTTATATCATTATTATGTATTTTTTTTTTTTTAGTATTTTTACATTATTTAAAATTTATTTTTATAAAAATAAATTAAATATCTAAAAATTTGGTTTTTGAAAATTACATTACAACTTAAAAAATATCTACCAAATTTTAACAAAATTCTAAAATTAACTCCAATACATAAAATAATTGTTTCATATTTTCACCAAACCTTTTATACGCTCACTTTATACCATTTCACATTTCAACCCTACATAATAACTTTTGGAAAATATTGAAAACAATTTCACATTTAATTATACACAATGACTTTAGGAAAGAACAAAAAAAACTTAATAGAGTCTCTACCCAAAAAGCTCATCTAAAATGCGTAGTTTCTGAACAAAAACATCTGAAGGCGAATAAAAAAAAAAAACAACTCTTGAAAACTGCAACTCGATCGATGCGCATTCGATTTTCCTATTTGACAAACGTGACAAACCTTGAACATATACACTAGTATTGAATATTTTGAAATCCAAAATTTTACTGAGGCCAAATGAAACATGATTGAGTTTTTTATGTTGGTACTAAAGGAAAATCGCGATTTTAAGAGAGAAATATGTCAAACCACCGATGTGGGCAGAATAGGATTTTGAATTGAGATGGTTAAACAAAATTGTGGATATTTTCTATGGGAATGATAAGGAGATTCAATCAGGTCCTATCATTCCAAATATCTGTACCACAAACATCTTCCAATAAATTTACAGATATTCAGTTTCAGTTCGGTCAGGTTTGCATTTGTATTGATATCACCAAATTCACTTCCACTGGCTCCTGTAAAAGAAAGTAGCAGAAATTTTTATGGACATTTTGAAAACTTCAAAGAAGAGGAACTTGCCAGAAACCGTGTAGCAATGCGTATGAAAAAATGGAAGCTAACGGAATGTCGTCATGAATATGTAATTAATAGCCTTATCTCAAAAGCAGCAAGACTGTTAAAAAAATTACGTTAAAGTGCGGTGTTAAAGTGCCACGTGTGGTGGCCATCCTTGAAAAGAAATCAGCCTTTGATTTTCCTAATGAATTTGGATTGCAGTCTTCTACAGAGGGGAGGAATTGTCTCGACAGCCAAAAGTGGCTGGAATCCGGGTAAAAAAAATGGAGTAGTCTACCCAAGCGGAGGAATTGCCCGGTTTCCGTTGCTCCCCAGAAAAACCTCCGGCTCCGGCAGCCGACAATTCCTCCACCCTCTGCCACCCTCCGCAAGCTATGCCCAGCTTCGCCACCCTCCGCATTAATGTCCATGACTGACAGATATCTGACCGACATTCCGATTTCCATTGCCTCTTGCCGCCGAGGAGTTAATTCACCATGGAATTTGAATTCCTCCGCCTGGGATTAACTTCAACTTCTTGGTTTAAGGTTCTTCAGAGATTCAAATGGAGAAACCATGTTGCAGGTCCTCTGTCTTGTGTCTTCTTACTGTGTTTTTGATTCTATGTTCCAGGTTCGAATCTCACTACACTCAGGAGATAACAGCTCGTGCTCCAATGCTTGAATTAGAAAAAGAAGCCCTGTTTTTAGTATTGGGTTCTTTGGTAGGAAGTGACTAGAATGTGAGTGGGATTCATCCAGATCCTTGTGGTACCTCACCTATTTAGGGATATTCATGCGGATCGCTTAGGATGAAAGATTTTTCTGAGTATCTGCTTTTGTTTCTATATCTTTACGTTTATGTTTTCTTTGAACATCCTTTCTTGGAATGAAGGTCGATTATTTGAAATTTTAGGGTTTTAAGATCTCTGTGCTTTCCAATACCCATGGGATCAGGAAATATAACAAAGGGCCTTCCCTTTTAGTGCTTTGGTTGTGCATTTATGGCTGCAATATCGTAGACAGTCTTAAATATCTACTTGTATTGCTTAAATTTCATCTAATCGACATACCTATGGCATTGGGAGATCGGTTCGAAGAATCTCTAATCTGGTCCGTCGCAGATGAGTATGCGGATTCAAACACTGTATCTGATGAGGAGGTGGAGGCGCTCTCCTTTTGCGACCTGCCGATTACACAGCGAGTAAAAGAAGAAACATGTGAATGGGGCAATATTGGATTGCGATAGTAGTGGTATTCGAACGCGAGACGTTCGGACCAAGAGGATTTTGAGTTTGGCCCTAATTCCAACCCTTCCAGGGTGCACGTCTGCCTAGCCTATGATCTCTTTTATAACGATCAGCTCCTTCCTCTTACAGTACAACAGAGATCTGGGAACGAATCTGACGACATCGCTGGTCAATTTTCATACAGGAAATAAAATTCATACACCGAAAAACAAACACTGCTGATGGAAAAGCTCAAGATATGATGGCAATCTTTCACAGACATTGACGGACATGAGTAATTTGCAGGAGATTTATCTAGGAACCAACCCTATTGGGGGCAATATTTCTCTAGCATGGGATAAGCTACCAAAACTAATGAGTTTTGATCTCTCGACCTCAAGATACGAGGGAAGAATACCAGAGTCTGTAGGTTCATCCAAGCAATTGCGATATATTGCTCTCAATGGCAATCGTTTCGCCGGGGAAATCCCATTGAATTTGGCAGAGATTCCTTCCTTGAATACATTATATCTCAATGGAAATAATTTATCAGGGAGTGGTTTTTCCTGAGATCTTTTGCAGGAGATTGGGAAGGCGCCTGGCCCTGTGGAATAATATCACGGGGCTTTGCTATGAAGGCTCTGGTATAATAGTTCCTCATGGTGTCAGTTCTTGCAGCTCCGAATCATCAAAGGCAGCAAGCCACCCATCTTCTCCAACTAGTTTTGTAAGCCCAAGCATAAAGAGATATGATGTTGAATATGTTTCTGTACTGTTGTTATTACATAATGTTGTTAGTACTATATGTAGGCACTCTAATGGCTCAACAACCATAGATAAAAAATAGACAGCCCTTATTTTGAAAGACGGATATATAATTTTATGTGTATACTACATCAGGATACCTGTGTTCCTTTTTGTTATCATTCATTATATTAAGAAATATAAAAAAAAAGTTCGGGGATACAAAATCTGTTTCATCTTTTTGTGTTTCTCTAAGTAATATTTGACCCAATCAGTCATTTGGTGATGATTCGACTCAGTTACTACAAGTACATGTTACCTGTCTGACCTTATTTTGCATATTTTTTTAGGAAAAGACTTGCTAATATATGAATTGACCATGGCTTTAAATTCCAAACTGGCCATGGCATTTTGGTGGAAAAATGAGGACAGTGTTTGATATAAATGTGAAGAATCAGCCATATTTTAAGAGATTGTTAGTCTGTAACAGTAAACCCTAACCCTACTGTAAAACGGGAATTGACCATTACTTTAAATTCCAAATTGGCCATGTCATTGAAACAGAGTTGGGGGAGAATCAGGCAACTTGGAATTATGAGAAACAGAGTTGGGGGATGTGAAGTTCCCGATGGCCATAAGCTATCCGGGCAAAGTGCATTTTCTCTGAGTGTACAAAATTGCACAAATCTGAGGTGAACAACGTAATTGAAACATTGTATTCCTTGGATAAAAGGTTTGTAAGTTTATCTAAAGGACTTTTTTGCTTAGATTACATCAATTTGTTTTAGCAGGGTTTCATTGGAGTATGGCCACTTTGTTTAAGATAGTACAAGTATCCAGATCATAGAATTGAAGTTGTTTGAATGACCATGGATAATTTTTAGTTTAGTTTGTTAGACAGTTTTTGCCCCATAAACCTGTTCACTGGCAATAAGGGCATTCCTATGTACACTACTGAAGCAGGCTTCAACTCTTTCCAGAACTCAAATGATGCTGCATAACTGCATCCTTTTTTTCAAAGCAGGGTTTTATTGAAGTACAGTCACCTTATTTAAGTGAGTGCAAGTATCTAGATCATAGAATTCAAGTAGGTAGGTAGATAATCCAAATTTTTTTGGGCCAGAGAGGCACTCATTGTGTATGATATTAGGGATTCATTCTATGATTGTCCTTGTATATAGTCTTAGAAATTTAATAAGAGCTCTTGTCAGATTCTGTTTTGGGCCAATACATTACCAAATAGCACATGCAAAAGCCTCACAATTTCATATAAATTGACCCTGCAATTTGTAACAAGAACATGACTTCTTGAACCTTGCAAGGGAAGCAGGTAAGAGATCTCATCTTCTAATGTAACAGAACAAGATAATTGATGATTGTGCAAGTTACATAGTGTTGAATTGTAAGTAGTACATGTGACAATGACAACACAAAGGTAGCGTGTTCAACTATTTCCTAAAAGAAAATTACTTTAACTTCATATACGAAGATCCTCATGTTTTTCATAAACATTTGTCACCACCATAGATATGTTCGAGCCTTATATCTATTAAGTACCTGTGAATTAGAATTCGTAGTGTCATGAAATCCCCCATTTGTAAAATCTAATTAAAAATACATTTCTACAGTCTACCTACAGAATTTATGCACTCATCTCAACTCACTGTCACATGAAATCCCCCATCTGTAAAATCTAAATAAAAATACATTTGCAAAGTTTGTACATTGGAATCTTCCAACAAGTTGTTTCCATTATCTCATACGATGGATAGCTTAATTTCCATTCAACTGGTTGCATTTGCTTATATTCTTGCCACCATTTTTTGAAACTGCTTCCTTCTCAGAAAACATTTGAAGAAATGGTGCACTCATTAATCATCTTTGTCACATATTTTTCATAGTTTTCCAGACTTTCTTTCTCATGGT
>APFE031000937.1:150124-227325 GCA_000404065.3 Pinus taeda | reverse complement strand
GTCTTACACAGGAATGAACAGCATAGATATCTGGCCAAGCTGGGTTTCGGAAATGGTTCAAACAACCTGGCTGAGCTCTCTGCTTTACATAACCTCCTTCTGTTTGCATTAACTCAACAGCTCACTCATATCAATATTTTTGGGGACTCATTAGGGGTTGTAAACTGGATTAACAACGCCACTGTTTGCCACTCTCACTCTCTCAGAAATCTTCTTCAAAACACACTCATCCTCAAAGCTGCCTTTGTACATTTCTCCTGCGCTCATATCTATCGAGAACACAATTGTGAGGCGGACAAACTGTCAAAAGAGGCTTTGACAATTCCGCAAGGCGAGGGGCACATCGTGGAGCAGCATGGGAATGTCGAACACCGTTTCTTCCATCGCCCATATATAGAACAGAGGCACCCGAGGGACAATAGTCCCATTCGCTGACCGAGTTTGGAGTATATTAAATTGCAAATGTTTGCTGTCTAGTTGAGAATTAATAACAGAATCTAATGTATATGACAGGCGACAGAGCGATAGTCCCACAGTGAATGAGTGCGTAGATTTTCATTGATGTGCACTGTATATCACCGGATGGGGTGGAGTATTTTTAAGTTTTTTAGCAATCTCTGATGTGCACTGTAAAGCACCGGATAGGGTAGCGATCTTTGATCTTGCCAGTAAATGCTTCGGCATCTGATTTGTAATTTTCAATATTAATGGAAGTTACTGATTTTCCCAGTAACTTGCATACCTTTAAAACCTTAGTTTGGAGAATATTTGAATGAATGACCTTTTTCGTGATATATCTATAATATTTTAACTCTTCTAAAAATGAAAATTTTGTCTATAATACTCTGATATGTCTTCTTTACAATTCCACAGGTTTGACCAGAATTTGATATGTCAAGTGAAAGTTATGGTAACTTTCCCAAAACTTGTTGATTTTTTACGTATTCATATGAGCAAAATTGTACAACGCATCATGTGTCCAATTCTTTAAATATAATTACGAAATTCTTTCCTAAGGTACTTTTGTATATATCTTAACATCCTTGAATATTTCACATTATGAAAAGTCCTAGAAAAGAAGTTGTAACAAAAATACCAAGATGGCTTATTTGAAATGTATATTAAGATCCTTCACAAACCCTAACTTCCATAGAGAGTATCTATGAAATTATAGCGAACCAAACTCTAAATTTTGGACCACATGTTCCATAAGATCTCGCCTCAATATGCCCAAGTTTCACCATTTGAAGCTTCCTAGAAAAAGGTTATATGGAAAATGCCAAACTAACTTGTTTGATTTTAGGAGCATTCATGAACCCTAACTTCCTTAGAGAATATTTCTGAAAATATAGTGAATCAAGATTTGAAATTTTAAGCAAATGTTCCTAGAAATTTCTCCTCGATATTCTCCAAATTTCACCATTTCAGACATACCAGAGGAAAATTTGTAGCAAAAACACCAATCTGACCTGTTTGAAATTGATTTTAGGAGCATTCAGGAACCTTAGCTTTTTAGAGCATATCTCTGAAAGTATATCAAAACAAAATCTAAAATTTGAACCAAATGTTCCGAGAGATTACTCCTCAACATTCCTCAAGTTTCACCCTCTAAAATCTCCCCAAAACAAGTTATAGTAAAAATGTCAAGATGACATGTTTTAAGTAGTAACACCCTAAGTTTGTATGCTCTGAAACAAAATGTTATAAACCTTGCACCTTAAAGTGATAAGAAACCAATAATTACAGTTAGAGGGAGAAACCTCCTTTCACAGTGAATCTAACGTGCAAGACAATATTTGATGATCCTAAGGCTTGGTTTCCTTAGCGTGTGTGTCTGGAGAAAGAGTACAATTATAATAAAATGGGACCATGAAAGGTTCTAGCCTACATAACAATATAACAATAGAAATGCAATCACTCAATATTTGGGGCTTAATAAGGGATTTCATGGTTAACACGGGGCTTAATATGACAATATTCCAAGTGGAGTATTGGTTTGTCACGACTATTAGAATGAAGACACAACGGAAGGTGAACTACACCAAACCAACAAAAAAAGGTCCATGATAAAAGTTAAAACACTTATATTTTGTCAGTTTTCTATATAGTTATTGTTTACACTAGGCTTGATAATATTTATTGATCTCATGCTATTTGTTTTGATTTCATGAATACATCAACAAATTTAGAATTAATGTCATCAATAAAATTATTCATTACAACATAGATGTAATGCAACCATCGGTCACATTGTATAAAGAGAAACGAAAGAAATGACACAATGACGAGAAAAAAATTCAAATGGTGGAATGGAAGAATCATGCATTACTTTGACCATTTATAGAAAATATATCAATGATTTGTCTCAAAAATAGGGTAGTGAACCGAATAATATGTTGTATTTTATCATTATTAATTATGTAGTGAAGATGATACACTAAACATAGGGATCAGGTGTAACAACTCTGTAATAGTATCTCTATATTGATTAATAATTCTTCACATTTAAATTGTAACATGTATTATGTTTTTATAATGCTAGTGTTACTAGACATATGATATCATCCTTTGTTTACATTTTTATAGGTGCATTTGTTCCTATTTACATGGGTATATGGACATCATTTTCACATTGAGGATGTTGACGATGAATGTGGCACATTTGACTGTGACTTGGAGGTCAACTTCCACCAATCTAGTCATGCTAGCTAATATGATCATAACGTAATAAATGGGGAGTTAGGCTATGTTGGAAAGATATAAGATGTCATGCAAGTGTAATTCTCATCTTTCCAATATGCTATTTTTTTGAAGAATTGGTGGGATACCATTGACTGGAGTAATGTAAAGAAAGATTGTGATACTAGCTAAAATGTACTCTCTCTAAAAAGATGTGGAGTAAAAAGGACAAACATTATGTTCTTCCAAAACATTGCAAAGTAGTGTTTTTTCAACTTGGATGTTTTAGATAGAAATTGGTGATTTGTATTAAGAAACAATCCAAAATCAAAACATGTTTTTGATTACAACAATGCTATCATGGAAAACGAGGAAGATAATTGGGGTGATGGCACAAAGGAGTGATATGTACATGTTTTCGCCAGTATGTTGTGGATGTGTTAGTAATATGATTTTCTATAATTATCTAACTATGTATGTATTCTCCATAGGTTAGAATTGAGAGATGTAAGGAGCTCTAGAAACCCTTGTGGAAGTTAGGGTTTCACCTTGACTGCTTCATCTTTTCTCCATTTGCATGGATTTTCTACAGATCTCTTTAGTATATCGTTCAATGGTGAATCCTTGTGATTTGGCAAATAAATATATTTCTTTTGCAAGTATGGCTATCGGTCAAGCTATCTCTTCTTTGGTTTTGTACAAGTTTTTGTTGAAGTTTGGTTTTGGTCTTTCGGTGGTACAAGAAATTTTTTCCCTTAATATTCTTGTGGATGAGGAAGCTTTTTGCCATGAAAATTATTTTTCAAAGAATGGTTTGGTTTGCAGGTTTAATGGGTATTGGTCGTGGCTAGTCGATCTACATAAATGGATGTTTGAGACATGGAAGCCCCTTTTGACAAACGAGCTGAATATTTACCCTATGGCACATGGTTTCTTCACTGTGGTTTTTTATAAGATTGAGGACAAGAAGGCTATCAATGAAGTTGGGTCATGGTTTTGGGGGAGTGATGGCCTCTTTATGAAGCCTTGGACTCCCACTTTTGACCTGGTAACGACATTAATTTCTACAACTCCAGTTTGGATAAGGATTTCGAACCTTCCCTTGCATTTCTAGAATCACACATCACTTACCTCCATTAGGAATGCGCTTGTAAAATTCTATCATAGTTGCCCTGAAGCAGATTTTTTTTCAAGACTACTTATGTCGAAAATTTTGTGGAGATGGACTTCAATAAGGGTTTTCCCACATAGATTGATTTGATGGCTCTAAATTATGTTTGGGTCAAAAATCTTGATTATGAGAGTATCTCCTTTCGGTGTAGAGCATGCCATGAAATAGTGCATGTAATTAAAAACTTCCCCAAGCGTTCTCAGAATAGAAAAGACTCGAAAAATAACCCCGAAGGCCCAAATGGTGGGAAGGTGCACAAGGTGATCACTATACATTGTTTAGAGAAGAAGAGATTAAGGACAAGAAAGAACCAAAAGACAAGAAGGAATCAAATTCAGTCAAAGAAACTGTAGCCGCAACATCAGACTCTAAGTAGGAAAAATCAATTGCCAATGTGGATCCTTTGGTCGCAAGTAAGGATTCCTTGAATGCAAAGTTAGTGGAATGTAGAAATTTCACCTGTAGAACAAACCGATATATGCAATGTCCTAAAGCATAATACGTGTTCTACTTGTACAAAACATTAAGCGGAAGCATAATCGAATTCATGAGAAACATCAAGTAGAAACATGCATAACTGATCAAGAGAAATAATCACACATAACACAGAATATATCACTGGAGAAAGCACAAGCATAAAACCCCAACACTGTATTATCAATCAAGTGGAAATCCTCTTCAACATACAAAAAGAATCAACACAATAGCTATCCTGCTCTCTCTGTACTCTGATGATCTTCAATCAGAAGATGAAAATCATGGACTACCTAGGCCTCAATATATAGGCCACAAACCCTCCAATGTCCTACAATAGATCCTTCTCCATGCAAGGAATACTTACTAGAAATATCCAAGCATCTGATAGTACATTGTCCCACATATGATCTCAACTGGATCTCTGACAAAACTGACATGCAACAGTTATCCATGATTGAATTCTCAGTTATCTAAAATAATAGTTGTCACATGCATGCAAGCATTAACAAACTATATTTTATTATTTTAACAACTTGTTAAAATAATCTAACTAGACTTGACTAGTTAGAACTAAGTCAACTGATTCTCTCATTATAGAACTCATACTTATTCCCTCAATCAGTGGAGGAAATTAAGGATAAATTCCTCAATCAGTGGGACAACTCATGTGCATGCTCACAAAGACTTCAAATTCAAATTTCCTTAACTAATTAACTCAACTGAATTAATTAATTAATATTTCCAACTGTTGTTAAGACCAAAATTAATTTTACTTCCAATAGATAGACTAGGGACTGCTATAAATAGGAAGGGACCGAGAAATGCTATTTTTAGAACTTTCTATTTTAGCATTTTCACCTCTCACCTAATGTGGCCAACGACCTCACTATCCAAATTGTTATTTTTAGCCATGCTATTTTTAGCAGGTCTATTTTTAGCACATTCTAAATTTAACATTTCTTGTTGCACATTTTTCAACACTCCCTCTCAACAAGAAAGGCTTTCTCTCGAACCTTATCCTGTAACTCTGGAATGTTCTGCATGCAACACATCTACCCAGTCCACGTGCTCCAACAACACTTGGAACAAAAACACTCCCAACTGACCACTCTGTTGGGCTAGGAAAACTCTGCATCTCTGTGCTATTCAGTATCTGACTGATCTAGCCTCTGTCACATTGATCTCTGACTGCATCCGTGCTGCTGCTGGTTCTATCTCCCGGCATTGCATCCGCACTGCACCTCCTAACTGACCTCCCTGTTGGGCTAGAAACATACTCTGATGCTGAAGCTCTACCTACTGCTGAAAAGTGCTCCCTCTCTGACATCTGCGCTACTGCAACATCTTCATGCATCTCGCACCATTGCACACCTCTATGCCACCTAGCACTGTGCAAAACACTTGTGCCTCTCGCATTGTTGCAGCCTGCATGCTATGCGCTGTCCTGGGATTCCCCGCACTGTCGCTCTCTCTGCCGCTCCATCTGCATCTATCTCTACCCAATCAGTTAGTTCTTTCTACTCCTCATCGGGGCTCCCGTAGCAAGGTCTCATCTAAGAGGTTGGGTACCTCAAGGATCCTGCCCCTCCTCCTTGGGACTATCAATCTATATCGCCCCCCCTCCTACCTGGAGGTATGGCTGCATGTGATCCCTCAGCCCACCTGGCTCGAAGTTCCCCCCTATTGGAGGTCTCTGCATGAGTAGATGTCTCTACTCGATCTCCTCTCAGCTTCCCTTGTTGTGGCTGCTCCACAACCTCCTGAAGTTGTTGCACCAATCGTGGCTCCTCCACAATTGTCTGAGACTTCTTCTGGCTCTGCATGTTGAGAGGTAATATACCCTCCCTCTCAACCACCAAGTCTCTAACCTTTGCCTTGCTCCTTTAGGCTTTGCATGCATCTTGTACCTCAAGTGCATACAAATTCTTAGCTAGCACACCAATCTATTTCCACTTTCCCGTCATCACGAAATTTTCTAGAAAGGAGCTGATTTTAAATCAGCTATATCTCCCTCATCCAAACTCTGATTTAGCCGATTTTTTTTTTGGGGGTATTTGTCCACAAGGAATCCAAATCTATTATTTATTTCTGAAAATTTTGTACAGAAATTTTCAAATCTGCTTTGCAAAATCTTGGCCCAAAACTCAAAACTTTGAAATATCCTCTCAGTATATTGTTCTTGCTTGATCACCTGTGCTCTGGTACCATGTAGAAATTTCACCTGTAGAACAAACCAATATATGCAATGTCCTAAAGCATAATACTTGTTCTACTTGTACAAAACATTAAGCGGAAGCATAATCGAATTCATGAGAAACATCAAGTAGAAACATGCATAACTGATCAAGAGAAATAATCACACATAACACAGAATATATCACTGGAGAAAGCACCAACATAAAATCCCAACACTGTATTATCAATCAAGTGGAAATCCTCTTCAACATACAAAAAGAATCAGCTCAATAGCTATCCTGCTCTCTCTGTACTCTGATGATCTTCAATCAGAAGATGAAAATCATGGACTACCTAGGCCTCAATATATGGGCCACAAGTCCTCCAATGTCATATAATAGATCCTTCTCCATGCAAGGAATACTTACTAGAAATATCCAAGCATCTGATAGTACATTGTCCCACATCTTATCTCAACTAGATCTCTGACAAAACTGGCATGCAACAGTTATCCATGATTGAATTCTCAGTTATCTAAAATAATAGTTGTCACATGCATGCAAGCATTAACAAACTATATTTTATTATTTTAACAACTTGTTAAAATAATCTAACTAGACTTAACTAGTTAGAACTAAGTCAAATGTTTCTCTCATTATAGAACTCATACTTATTCCCTCAATCAGTGGAGGAAATTAAGGACAAATTCCTCAATCAGTGGGACAACTCATGTGCATGCTCACAAAGACTTCAAATTTGAATTTCCTTAACTGAATTAATTAATTAATCTTTCCAACTGCTATTAAGACCAAAATTAATTTTACTTCCTATAGATAGACTAGGGACTGCTATAAATAGGAATGGACCTAGAAATGTTATTTTTAGAACTTTCTATTTTTAGCAGTTTCACCTCTCACCCAATGTGGCCAATGACCTCACTAGCCAAAATGCTATTTTTAGACATGCTATTTTTAGCAGGTCTATTTTTAGCGCATTCTAAATTTAACATTTCTTGTTGCACATTTTTCAACATGGAAAAGCAACAAACCCTCATGGAAAATGGATTCCCTCCAGAAACCACAAGGAATCCAGTTGAAAAGGAAACTTCTTGGGCAGATCAGCCACATGAGGAAGATCTCAAGAATAATATCATGTAGTTGTTGAAGAACGATCCACTGGAATTTGCAGAATATGTGGGTTGGATTCAAATTGGGAAGACATAAAAAAAAAAATCTCCAAGAAAAACAAGAAGTCAAAGTAGATAAAAATAAAATTACTTTGAAAAATGGAATGTGAATGTGTTTATATTTTTTGGGTTTTTTGGAAAATATTTAGTTGGAAAGGGATTGAAGTTTTTGTGTCATGGGGAACTCGTTTGAGGGCTTGGATTGAGCATCTGCGCTCAATTTCAAACCCACGAGGAAGAAAAATTGAGGTTACAACTCTCTATCTGTTTCGTTAAAAAAAAACGACAACAACAACAAACTAACCAACTATGTATGTATTCTTCATTATGATAATTTTGTGGCATAGTGTGACTAATAGATGAAATGGTCTTTTTTTGCCAAACTCCAACTATATAATTTTGGGTGAGATTTTGATTTCTTTTTGTTCGAAATGCATTCTTGAATGCATAAATGGGTTCAACACCCTCGAAAACCCATGGGGAACTGAAACTCTATAGATTAAATGACTTAAACTTATGATTCTTAAAAATCTCTATGAGATTTCAAGCAAAATTGATCCAAAAGAAAGCTCAGAAAAAGACCATTTTGTTTACTAATTAAACTATGCTTAATTTTGAGTACAACAATTAAAAAATATTATTGATGGTTTCACAAACATGGTTAATATGTATATTTAGACATTATTAATTCACATCTAAATCTCAATAATTTCAAAAACTAGTAGAAAAGAAAAATATTTATTTACAATTATCATTTTAATTTTGTGATTGAGATGTGAGGATTTCTCCCACATAAGACATATTTGAATGTTGACGTTTCGAGTATACAAACAGACCTATCGTCAGGACAAAGGTCGAGAAAAACATAAGAGAGTAAGAGGTATAAATACATGGATAACAACCAAAAAAGTAGGCGACATAAAATTTTATATTGATAAAATTTACAAATATTTAATTAAAAATATTTAATTATTTCATATATATTAATATTTCAATACAACTTTGGTGGCGAAGGTCTCGGTGGCGATGGGCTCGGTGACAAACGTCATGGCAATGACTGAACCCCTGGCGCACGCTCCAGCTCCCACCTTTTTCTTTCTGCTCGAGTCTACGACTAAGGTCACTGTGTTTGCTCACCTGTATTTTTCCTTCTGGTCTTATCTCGGTCAGTTTGTCTGTCCAGCATGTTTAGTTTCTGTTTGTCCTGTGTATGGCGACTCACAGTCGAATTTTGAAAGGTGCCCCTGCGTGGGCTGTCAAGTTATGTAGAATGTCGAGTAGAATAGGCCTTGGCCTCTGCCTCTTTTTGAGGGATTTAGAAAATTTTGTCGGTGCTGCCCCTGCGAGGGAGCTTCTGTGTCAAACTCAGGATACCCAATGTGCCAATGCGGGCCATGGAAGTCATGTTCTACTGCTTGTAATTTTTCCTGTAAATACTTTATAATAGAATAGCTAGTTTTACCGAGAAAAAAAAAATATTTCAATACAACTTTTTATTTAATGAATTAATATATTTGAAAAAAAATATATTGATATTTAATTAATTAAATATATTAATAAACAAATATTAAGCAATCTTTCGTTAGAAATCACATTAAGAGAATTTTTTTTGCCGACGCGTTCGGACCAACAAATTGGTTCATCATCTATTCTAATGAGAACCACACTTGTTGGTTTGAAATGCATCGGCCAAAAATTTCTCTTATATGATTTTTACCGAAAAACTTTACTTAATTTATTATGGATCACAGAAGCCTAAATACAATAATCAAATATTATTAAGATCAAATGTCTATTTAAATATTTTTTATTTTAACATTAATTTACTTCTTACTATTAATATTTCAAAATAACTTATATATCTTATTTATAAATTAATATTATTTATTAATATATTAATATAATCAAATAAATTATTACTATATTTATATGACACATAAATATATCTTATCTAATTTTTAATTTAACATTATTTATTTCATAAAGAATACAATGTAATCTATTATGTTTATTTAGATAATAATCAAGTATATTAATATGTTTAACTAAATATATTTATATGTAGGAGTTTTGAATATAAATTTGATTTAATTAAAAAGGGACTAAATTAATGATAATTAAAATAAACCAGACAAATTATTTTAATTAATTATTTCTAGATTATAATTAATTATTTCTAGATTATAATTGTTAAAGGTTAGCGATACTAATGATGTTTTATAATTTCCACTGCCTCACGCATTTTAATTTTATTCCTAAATTCTTTAATGGACTGTGAATAATTTTTAAATGTAGTAATTACTTCTATATGGTTTCTTTTCATGAATTTTAATATTAATAATAATATAGGTCGAGTTCAATATCAAATTTTAGAATTTATTATTTATTTTAATTGGATAATTAAAAATCACCAATTTATTATAAAAAAATTAATTATATTTAAAAAACTATTTTTTTAAATATAGTCTATTTGTTCTAGGTTTTTGGAGTTTTTTCAGTGATATTATTTGGTTGAATTTGCTTAAAATTTGGCAAGCATTTCTTAAAATCCCTAGTTTGAGTTGTGAACTCTCCATGATCTGAATGCTTTAGGAGTGTCTCAGTGCATTGAATCCATTTATGTATTCAAAAACGTATTTTAAACAATAAAAACTAATGATCTAACCAAAAATTGTTTCTCCAGATTACGACTAAAAACTCCAAAATGTAGAATAGTTAAACAACACCATGCTTTTATGCTCAAGTGGTATAGAGTCAAACATGAAGTTTTTTTATACTATTGCTAGTTGTTGTTGATCACATGTTCGACTCTCTTTGATTCCCTTGGGGTGAGCTCGTAATCAACGCTGAGGGTTTACCTGGTTTGCTATCCATAAAATGTGGGGAAGTACTCCAAGTTTTCTCATGCTTTCATTCCAAGTAAACAAAAAATAATATATATACAACAACAACAATAACAAGTGTAATATGCAGAATTGATGCTTAATACTCGCATTTTATGCAAAAAGTAGAAAACCCTTATGGGGCGAATGCGATCATATAAGTTAGTTATATTAAGTGAATGATTTAACCACCACAACCTTGGTAGAGGGGGAATCAAATTGCTAATAATCTATTGGTACATGATAACATAGTTTTATGAAAAACAGTCGACACAATTAATTAATATTAAACTATCAAAAAATATTATAATTAACAAGTGTAATATGTAGCGTTATTGTTTAGTACCTACCTTTTATGAAAAAAGTAATTGATAACTAAATTAAAGTAAAAACAATAAGATGTAAAGATTTTATTTATTCAAACCATTATCCAAATATTATAATTCCAATAATTGAAACTATGTGAGAAAATTAATGTTGGATTTGAATTATGATAAGTTTTAAGCTCTGCATTGTTGGATGGAATAATATAGCTATTAATTTATATATTTTTTATGTTTTCAACTTTTGCTATTTGAATTATTGATTTTAATTTTAGTGTATTTATATTAAGACAGAGTGAAATAGTTTAATTTATGATTTCAAACTTTAATAAAGTTCATAGAATTTGTTTAAAATTTTCAAAACTAATTCAAAGTCAAAGTTTTTCGATCAAAATAAAAAACAATGGATTGAATATAATCATATAACTTAGTTATATTAAGTGCATGATTTAAGCACCACAACCTTGGTGGAGTGGGAATCAAATTGCTAATAATCTATTGGTACATGATAACATAGTTTTATGAAAAAATGTTGGCAACAATTAAATAATTAAAGTATAAAAAAAAATATTATGATTAATATATTAATGAGAAAAGGTGAACAAACATTGTTATTAGAAAGAGAGTAGTCTTCAAGTGCCACTTTTTGGAGTTTTCGGTTGATTTCTGGTTGGAATCTAGTGAAAAAATATGTGGCCAAATCTTGATTTGTGTTGTTTAAACTAGTTTTTTTACTACATATATAGATTCAACACCCTCAAAAACCCTTGGAGTGCTTCGATTGTAAAAATTTCACTTGCCAAACTTGTGATTTCAATGAAAGATCAGTCTTTAAGAGCGAATTTTTGGAGTTTCGGGCAGATTTCTAGTCAAAATCCGTTAAAAACATTTGTGGCCAAATCTTGATTTGTGTTGTTTAAACTATTTTTTTTACTGCATATATGGATTCAATACCCTAAAAATCCTGTAGGCACTTCGATTGTGAAGAGTTCACCTGTCAAACTTGTGATTTCAATGAATTCTTGCCAAATTCTAAAGAAAAAATAAACCAAAAAACTTTGCAAAAGGTCGCACTTAAAGACTACTAGTTTTAATGAATCCCTGCCAGATTATAGACAAATTAGATCGTAAAATAAACTGGAAAACTTTCTAAAAAGTAGCACTTAAAGACTACTCGATTAGAAAGAATACAACAATTAATTGAAAGCAAGCACAAAATGATTATAGGTTAATAAATATTTATTGTTAAAAATAAGTATGATAATGAATGGAAAGAAAATATTAATTATGGAAAAAATCATTTACATAATTAATTGTATTTCATAGTCCTCAATGTTTTATAGAGAAAACAAAGGGAAAGTCTCACATATTTCCAATTTATGAGGACACTTGGCGATTATGGTTTTTTTATTTTTGTTTTTTTGAACAATTTTTAATTCTGAAAAATTGATTTCAATCATTAGACATCCACCAATCAAAAAATTAAAATTAAAATTTTGAAAATTCAAGAATTAACTTTCAATTTCTAAAAAAATAAATTCAATATTAATTTTACAAAAACTTTAATAAACTTTTGGAAATAGTTTTTAAAAATTGCAAATTAATTAAGAGTCAAAGTATTTTGACGCAAACTTATTACAATATTGAGTTGTCTTAAAGTGCTACTTTTTGGAGTTTTTGGTGGATTTCTAGTCGAAATCTCTAGAATTTTGTTTTAGATTCAAACTACATATTGTAATATGTTAAAACAATTGACTTGAATCTACTCTACTAATCAACGAAAACAAAAATTGATCAATGAAATCACGAAGCAGAAAAGGAAGAATTTCAATCACACATAACACAATAATTTTCTGGGGAAAGCCACAACTAAAAACCCCTATTGTCTGTATATTGCATTAATCAGAAGATCTGAGAAGGAAATACAATGCTTGTTCAACCCGAACAATATCTACACAAGTACAATCTCTCTCACTGCTTCACAAACCAGCGCAAGCCAATACTTAGCCAAATATGTTGTCTGCCAAGCTCCTACTTCCTTGCTTTGTTTCCTTAGGAATTAGCCTATATTTAATTGGGAAATTCCTCATTCATAATTGTGCAATCCATCCATAGGCCTTCCTCTCATTGCATGCACAATCGGTTTAATTTAGATGATTTTACAATTGATAATACATTGTCCCTAAACTATAATCTCAACTGGGTCTTCCTTTGAACTTACATGCATGAGTGAATTATCAGTTATCTGATTGATGAACCAGACTTGTTGGTTCGAAACGCATCGGCCAAAAAATTCTCTCATGTGATTTCTACCGAAAGACTTTGTTTAATTCATTATGGATCACAGAAGCTTGAATACAGAAAAATATCTGATTGATCGCTGCATGCGAATTAAATCCAATTTAATTCACCTGACCACTCAGTAGTTCCTCCAATTGTAAGAACTAGTTTAATTGAATTTAACTTAGTTAAGCTGAATTAAATAATTACAACTCAATCAGAACTCAACTTGGGCCCCTAAAATTTAGGGATGACTCAACATGGCTCTAGATAAACTCCTAACTCGAATTTACTGGGCCAAATAAGTCAACTTAACTTAGTACTGAGCCAACTAAGTCAACTTACCTTAGTTAACTGTTACGAGTTGTTATGAGAATATAATTACAATTTAATTCCTAATTTAATTCAAGGACAATTAAATTATGATTTTTCTTGATGTTATTTTTAACATTTCTTGTTTCTATTTTCAACAGAATCCGACGAAAAAAATTGCAATGAAATCTTGATTTGTGTTGTTTAAACTGGTTTTTTGACTGCATATACGACTTCAACACTGTGAAAAAACCCTAGGGCACTTCGATTGGGCCGAGTTCACCCATCAAACTTGTGATTTCAATGAATCCCTGCTAGATTATGGACAAATTAGGTCGGAAAATAAACTGGAAAACTTTTCAAAAAGACGCACTTAAAGACAATTTGTTACAATATTTAGCAGTTATAATAAAATATATTAATGGAAAAAGTGAAAAACATTGAAAAAAAAACATTATTATTAGAAATAATACAAGAAGGAATGATAATAGGTTAATAAATATTTATTGTAAAAAATAAGTATGATAATGAATGGAAATGAAATATTAATTATTGAAAAACCCATATATATATTTTTTGATAGTTAATTTATGGGGACACTTGGCTATTAGATTGTTAAAGAATACAACAATTGATAATAAAGTAAACAAGGAATGATGATAGGTTAATAAATATTTACTGTGAAAAATAAGTATTATAATGAATGGAAAAAATATATTAATTATGTAAAAATCCACATATTTACATCTTTTTTATATAATTAATTTACGAGGACACTTGGTGATTAGAGGTTCTTTTTTTTAAACAAATTTTATTTCACAAGTTGATTTTAAACCACATAAAATTAGTCATCCACAAAAAAATAGAAATTTAAATTTTAAAAATTCAAAAATTATTTTTCAATTTCTAAAAAATTAAATTTAATATTTAATTTTACCAAAACTTTAATAAACTTTGCAAATAGTTTTTAAAAATTTGCAAATTAATTAAGAGTCAAAGCATTTTAACCCAAATTGATTAAAATATACTCTGTCTTCAGATAGTTTAATTTTAATGTCACGACCATACACCAAATTGGTGTATGAGACCTCTTGTTTGTGGGAGAAGGGACACACCTCCAGGCACCGATTTAGATGTATAGTCATTCTTATGAACCACACTAGTTGGTTCGAAACGTGTCAGCAAAAAACTCTCTTATGTGATATTTTTCGAAAGACTTTTCTTAATTCATTATGGATCATAGAAGCCTGAATTCAAAAAATATGTTTGTTATTAATTATTTTTCACAATGAAAAAATAACAAAAAAACTAGGAACCACTTAAATTAAGTCAAGGCCACCTAGAGTTTGTTCACTTGAAATAAGAAGTCTAAACAAAACCAAACCGAACTTCATGACTTAAATGAACAAAAGCCAATCTCAAGGACAAAGTTAGAGTCAATATGTTGAAGTTTGGTAGACTAGTTCTTGCTTGTGGAGCCCTGACAACTACCTCATCTTGAACCTTTCCATTATTTTTATCTCTCAAACATTCTTCCTAGCTTTCATGTCATACTAATATCCCTCTACCTCCTCACTACCAACCTTTAACCCCCATGTTCTAGTGATTAAATTTTCATATTTCTTGTCCATTTGGTTAAGCTTCATTAGTATCTCATTGTGTGAGGAAGCTTTTTATTCAATGACATGGGAAATTATACCTCAATATGCTAAACAAATCCATTATTTCAAGTACTTAGTGTCTCTACTCCTAGATAAACAAGTGTCTAGATTCCAAGGGCTCATTTCTTCTTCAATTCTATCATTGAAAGTTTTCCCTTTCTTCTTTCTAACCCTCTTTTCTAGCTTTTCCATTCTTTGCTTCAATATTTTAGGGAATTGAGATGACATGTCTCTGCGATCACTATAATAGGTACTAGGCTCACAACAAGCTTATCTCTCTACACCTATGCAACTTATCTTTGCATGTTCCAAAGCATGTATCATGAACCTCCTTACTTTCCCCACACTACCTTTATTTAGCCACGAGAGTTGACAGATAATGTTAAATGTTTACTTATCTTTGCATGTTCCAAAATGACCTCCTTACTTTCCCCACACCGCCTTTATTTAGCCATGAGAGTTGACAAAGAATGTTAAATGTTTACTTATCTTTGCATGTTCCAAAGTTTGTAGCATGAACCTCCTTACTTTCCCCACACCGCCTTTATTTATCCATGAGAGTTGATAAAAAAATGTTAAATGAGTGACACAATGCTCAAGGACAAACACTAATTTCTAGAGCAATGCTCAAATTCCCTAAATTTCCACTCCTTGACACAATGAAACATCTAAACTTGACAACCAATTCCCATAATTCACATAAAAATTCGGCACTTTATTATTTATTATTAACTACCACCTTGTTTTGTTTGCCTAAATTCTAGTCATAATGTAAAGCATTAAAAGCAAATGTAAATTCATGAAGATTAAAGTAAGAAAACTAAGTTATAATTACTAATAATTGCACTGCCCTCCATCCCTTTGGCCTCCTTAGCTTCTTTATGATTCAGTGATACAAACCAATCTCCCTTCTGCACATCACAAATTGCCACAACCTCCCTTTAGCACATCACAAATTGCCACCAACCCACTTATCAACTTAACAAAACTTTATCCCTCAAACCATGACACACACATGACCTTCCTCCATGTGCCTATCCTATAACATGTTGCTATATAAACAAGAAAAACAAATTATTTTCCATCAAATACATTTTTTTTATACCTTATATCCATATGAAATAAAATTTACCATTTTTAATATACGAACTCTAATTCAAAGCAACCATTCTATTAACAAGGGTTACATAGTAACTAGTACTTGTCGCTTAGCTTAAATAGAACTCAATTAAACTAAAAAATAATAAAGACAAAGATTTCATCACAAAAATAAAACAACTAATAAAATACAATATTGTTGAATGCCATCACCAAAAATTAAGAAATATGATTAACTAATATTGTTTATATTATGAGTCGTCTTTAGTGAGACTTTTTGAAAGCTTTTCCGGTGGGTTTTTCCGATCTAATTTCTCTAAAATCTGGCAGGAATTTATTGAAATCACAAGCTTGATGACTAAATCCTGCACAATCGAAGTGCCATAGCGGTTTTTAGGGTGATGAATCCATATATATAGTGAAAAACTAATTTAAATAACACAAATCAAGATTTCACCTCAAAATTTTCCACTGGATTCTGACACCCGAAAGTCAAAAAAGTCGCACTAAAGACAACTCCTTTATATTAACATATAAACACTTTAATACACACACACACACACACATATATATGCGCATAGTCCAACTTATAGATGAAATAACCTTTTTTCACCGGAATTCACCAAAATATGGAATACAATAAGATTTTTTGTTGTTTAAAATACGTTTTTGAATGCATAAATGGATTCAACAACTGGAAAACATAATAGAGATAGTTTTAAGGGAGAGGGCTTAGGTTGATACAATCAGGCATCTCAGGTAGTGGGTGTCATTCACGTAGGTAATGTGTAGTGCCATTCAGGGAGGTGCACCCATTCCCATAACTCCAACATTACAAGTTCCCACCAAATAACGAGAGAAGTCCTCATCGCCAAATGAGGAGAGATGGTTGGCTCCCAAGTTCCACAACTGATGAGAGAGAGCCAAGTTGACAACAAACGGTCTCGAATCAGCCACGGAATGGCACATGATGCAGGTACGACACACTGTGAAGTCAAATGTGAGCAATAACATCACATACATAACCGAGAGAGGAAGGAGATGGGCACTAGAATTTCGTAGATTAAACAATTTAAACTCAATTTTTTTAAAATCTCTATCAAATTTTGATTAAAATTAACTAGAAAAAATATGTCTATAAGTTAAACTATACACACACACAGAGACAATTTTTTATAATCAAATTGGTTAAAAGATAATTTTAAATAATAACAAGTCATCTTAAATTAAAAATAAAGAGGAAAAACTATAATTCATGAAGAAAAAAAAATTAAGAAGTTAAATAAAAAGGAAATAAAACTAAAAACAAAAGATTTGTAACTAAGAAAGAAGAAAGAAGAGAAAGAAATTATTTTAACGTCCACGAGGCTAAAGATAGCCTATGAGACAGATTGCTTCTTCATCTGCTAAAAATAGCCTAATAGAAATAACTAAATTACCCATAATAAGATCTCAATCAATCATGTTACAAATAAATAAATTTATATAATAATAATAAAATAACAAACAAAAAAATCCAATACTAAATAATAGATAACCAACATTTTTTTTAATAAAAAAAAACTAACATGCAATAAAAACAACACTGAACGTATGCAACAACATTAGCAAGACCCAACCAGCCATAGTATCTCTCCGGCAAAGGGTCTATAACATCCTCTCACGATGGTCGATTCATCCCATCAAAAATCTTTAACCCTGTAACACATGACGCTAGATGCAAAAGGAAGTAAGAATGGATGAATCTACCCGATAGTCAACTACAAATAGAGCTGTTAGTTTGGAAGCATCAATGTGGGGAAAACCGTGGATTAGAAATCGGCAAATGGAGGAAACATTTTATCATAGCGGCTAGATATGTCAAAGAACGCTAACACAGTGGCTAGATAAGGGAGAAGCTGGCATAGAAGCAGAAAAATGCAGGTACTGGGTATTTCAAGTGGAAATAAGGCAGCTCTGTAGGGTTTTCCAGAGCTCGAAACCATTATTATTGCTTCTTCTTTTTTTCCTGAGCTCAAAGCCGTTATTATTGCTTTCTTTAGAGCTCAAAACCGTTGGACATTTTGGGAAAACAATCCAGCGTTAGAACCAATGCGGATTATCTCTTAAACGCTTAATGAATTTTAATCACCACTTAAAAAATAATAATGACGAATATTTTTGAGTTAGTTAACACATAAAAATTGAGACAGTTCGCCGGTTTTGTAGTTGAAATTTTTAGGGCATTTATGAGTAGAGCAGTATGAACAGAGTAGTGTGAACAATGTGGTCAGCGGTGAGAGCAGTGAGCAGTGTGGTCAGCAGTGAGAGCAGTGAACAGTGACTATCGAGTAGCGAGCAAGGAGCAACAAATGCATTCAAACATGACAAATGAATAAGAAATTTCAGAACATGTGGAGACAAATGATTTATGACAAGTGAAAATTGAATCATCCGCCAAAGCTAGGAAGTGGGTTTGGGTCAATGTTAAACAATATCGGGGCATTTTAAAACGAAGAATAACCCGTCTAAAATGGGAGCAAACAAGGAAGAAACGATTTAAAAAGAAAAGTACTCGAGCCCTTCGCAAAAAGCACTCAAACAAGTCTCCTTTACAAGCATGTGGCAACAAGAAGCCCAGAGGAAAAGTCATTGATGATTCTACCTTATATAGTCCCACATCCACACCTCTCACTTGGTCATCTGATCTTTATGTGAAAGAATTGTTAAATGCAAAACAAAGGTTGGAGGTTTTAGAAGCTAAAATGCATGAAAGAGATCATAAAATTCATATAATAACAACTAAGAATAAGGCTTTAGCAGAAAACAATAAAGTTTTAAAAGAACAAGTGGCATTGTTATAGGAAGCTTTCCTGATAGGGAAAACAGAATGGCAACGCATGAAGGCGGATGTACAAAACATAAAGAAATCTGTAGTGGAAAGTAAAAAAGTGGTGAATGTGAAATCATTCCAGGATAAAGGGAAAATGATTGCCCAAATAAACAATCATGAAGAGAACGCAAGAGAAGAAATGAAAGGAGATTCCACCAAAGTTTCCAAAACTTGGGCTCAAGTTATTAGAAATTCTTGCTAATAAGGAAGGAGAAACAAATATTCAAGTTGACAACGGGCAAGATAGTAAAGGCAAGGAAAGACAAAATAGGGCAGCAAACATAATTATTAAAGGCGTGAAAAACTATGGGAAAAATGAATGTACTCTTGACCTTGCAAGAGCCTTCTTGAAAGACAAGTTTTTATGACAATGACAAATATGCCAAGCATGGAGGGTGGGTAATTTTAACGGGGAGAGAACCAAGCCCATAAAATTCAATATGTGTGATAAATATATCATTCTAAGCAAGAAACATCTCTTGAGGGGTTCTCGTTTTTTCGTAGAAGAAGATGTAACTGTAAAACAACAGGAGGAAAGAAGGGAGGAAATTTTAAAGCTTAGGGCATCAAGAGACGAAGGTAAGAGAGCATGGATTTATAAAGGCAAAGCCCAAAGCTATGATAGCGTGATTTGGACCTCCTTCCAAAACAGAGCAGCAAGATGTGTAGGTTTTAACCCCGTACAGAAATTACCTGCATACGAATTCTAAATCACAGGAAAAATAAAAATGCGAGAGCATAACACATAAAACAGATATACACAGAGATTTCCCACTGGATCTCAAAACCGAGACTACCAGCTTGATTTTTCATTATATTCCTTTCAATGTTACAATACATATTTATACATGCCGAAGCATCCAATACCATGGACCGAAAACCATCGCGTCCAAAACCATGGACCGAAAACCATAGTAGGTTCGCCCAACCTAATATAGGGTCCAAAAAAAAAAATTCTCGGGGCGTTGCCCCGAACCCCGTAGAGGGGGGCTACCCGCCCCCCGCTGCGTAATCGGCGCGACGAAGGGGGGGCTCCACCCCCCCTCTAACCCCCCAGTTCACTACGTAAGTTAGTCGTGGAAAGAATATAACACAACCCAACAATCTCCCACTTGGTGTTTTCTTTCCACAGGAGAGCTTAGTCATTTTTCCAACCCTGAAATGCCCATTGTTTCTCTACACCAAGAGAACTTCTCAGAGCTCACAGATTTTGTCAGTGCATCTGCAATATTCTTCAAAGTGTCCACCTTTACCAGCAACACCTTTTTGTCTTCTATCATATCCCTCACAAAGTGATACTGAACATCAATGTGCTTTGTCTTTGAATGATAAGCAGGGTTCTTTGCCAAGAAATTGCACTTTGGCTGTCACAGTCTATCCTTATAGCTCCCTGTACTAACCCCATACTTGAACACAATCTCTGCAACCAAACTGCTTCCTTGCTTGCATGAGTGGCTGCCATGTATTCTGCCTCTGTAGTTGATAGTGCCACTATAGATTTTTTCATACTCATCCAACTGACTGCACCTCCAAATAGGTTAAACACATACCCACTTGTAGATCTTCTCTGATCCAGATCTCCAGCCCAGTCTGCATCAACAAACCCAACACAGATGTGGTAGAATATACACCAGATGGTTTCCTCAATGGATTTATTGAGGAGAAGGTGTATATCGAGCAACCAGAAGGATTAGATACTTTTTATCGAGAGTCTCGTGTGTGCAAAATCAAGCGAGCATTGTACAGTCTCAAGCAAGCACCTCATGCTTGGTACACCAGGATCGATAGCTATCTCACCAGTTTGGGCTTCAGCAAAAATGAAGTGGATGAAAACCTCTAGCATATTTTAGTAAAAGTTGAATTTTTTATTATTGTCTTATATTTTTATGACTTGATTTTAAATGATGATGAGCAGTTGATCAAATCTTACAAGGAGCACCTTGCAAGAGAGTTTGAAATAAAGGACATGGGTCTCATGCACTATTCCTCGAATTAGAAGTATGACAATGTGATGGAGAACTGTTTGTCTTTCAGGGCAAGTATGCCAGCGATATACTTCAAAGGTTCCACATGGATAGTTGCGAACCCATGGAGACACCTCTATAAACCAACTAGAGGAAAGAGGATGCCACTTTAGGTGAGGAAGTGTATGTTACTATTTACCGGCAGTTGGTGGGTCACTAATTTATCTTGTGAACACATGATCAAATATGTGCTATGCAAGAACCCACCTGATCCACGTTATGCTTAGTCCAACCAAACTATTTTGGAGGGAAATTAAGCATGTTCTACAATACCTCAGAGGCACTAGCCAGTTTGGACTATGGTACAGACGGATAGAGGGATTGAATTTGTGTGGCTTCACTAATGGAAATTGGGTAGGGATTCCATTAGACTGAAAGAGTATATCAAGTGGAATTTTTAGTGTTGGTTCCGCATCAATTTATTTGTACAGTAGAGAGCAAATATTTGTTGGCACTAAGCTCGGCAGAGGCATAATACATGGTTGCAATTCAAGCAGCATGTGAGACGATCTGGATTAGAAAGATAATTTTCAGATTGTTTGGTCAGATGATGGATCCAATTGTGATTTATTGTAATAATCAGAGTTGCATCAATCTCTCTAAAAATATTGTTTTTCACGATCGATCCAAGCATATAGATATATGGTATCACCATTTACGGGATTGTGTGCAGAGGCGAATAATGTTGTTGCAATACATTCTGACAGAGGAACAAGATGATGACATTTTGACAAAGTATTTTTTAAGAGGGAAATTTAAGTTCCACAGGTGCAAGATAGGGGTGGTTGATAATTCCTTTCTTGCTGAGAGGGATTGTTGAAAATGCAGCAAGAAAATCTTTGTTTGTCTTTTCCTTGGTCAAACTAGAGAAAATTTGAATTTCCATTTCAGCAAAAATCTTGGAAGTAGTTAACTGAGGTGACATGGAACTTGTCACTCAATTAACTTAGTTAATTCGAGTTGGGGAAGCTTGAGTTCAATTAAATATGATTGATTGCTAATTTGTAGCAATATGTTTCAATTAAATTGAGTTATGGTAAGTTAAACTAGTCCTAACTATTAGAGGAACTAGTGGAGGTCAAGTTGTGGAAGTGGAACTTCAACCACTCTCAGTGATCAACTAGTTAACTAATCAATCAACCAAAAATAATTGATGCATGTGATAATCCGAGTTACCCAGTTGAGATGGAGATTCCAAGGCAATGTATTATTAGTTGTATACTATTCCGAAGTGTACAGGTGGTGCATGCAGTCAGAGGAAGAACCTAGAGGAATTACGCAATCCAATTGAGGGAATTTCCTAAATAATAGGGGCTAATTTCCTCAAGGAACAACGGAAGGAAATAGGAGCTTAAAGGGCTTGAAAATTGGCAAAGTGTTGGGCAGAGTCAGTTAGTCAGGAAGAGGGATAGACTATACACTTGCAGGTTGTGCTCAGGCTTGAGAAAGCATATGTATTTCATCCATATTCTTTTATTAATGCAATAGAGATAGGAAGGGGTTTTGAGCAGTTGCTTTACCCTAGATAAATATTTATGCATGTGTGATAATTATTCTTGCATGTTTATGGTTTGTGTTCTCAATCGTGAATTGAATTCCACAAAATAATAAAGTATATTTGAGCCTTGTGTTTTAGTAAATTTCATGAGTAGTTTCCTTACTCCATTGTCAAGGTAGAGAAAGTCCTCATGTGGTTGCTCCACTCGTTTGGACCTATTCCAACTTTGCATGACTTGTTCTTGTGTGAATTAATTCCTTAAATGGTTCCTCCTATCCTTACTTGTTACATTAGTTACATATTTATTAACTTAGTGAATGTGAATGGTCGTTCAAGAAGTGGGGCAGATACTCCATCTCCCCATGTCGGCTCTCATTTCATCCAAACTTGTGTGGGAAACCCAAACTTTTGATTGGGCCGACTCATTATGTCTTGGGCATGGGCACTTGTGTGGTCGTATCTAACTCATACAGATTCTCATGAGCATTTTGAAGGGAGCATTCACTGGGGCGTGCTCATTTCATCTTGGGCACCACATGTCCACTTTGGGTGCACTCATTTTGTCCTGGGCACCACGTGTCTACCTCATGTGTGTTTGTGCCAACTCGAGGGTGACTTGTTCCACTTCACTTAGCCATGCTCATGCTAACTTCGGAACCTCATGTGGGAATTCTCATGTCAACTTGGGTACCTTGGGCATTTTTGGTCCACTTGTGCGAAAATCCCAAAAATCCACATGATCATTAAAAATCATGTTATGTTCATCTATAGAAATTATGGTGTAGATTTTCAACTTCTCATGAAATTTTAATCTAAATCACAAGACACAAACCTACTCTAATACTCTGCGGAATTCAATTCAAAATTTAGAAAATCAATCACAAACATTTAATGAAAAATAATACACATGCACACATTATTTTCTAGGAGAAATCAATCTTCTAAAAACCCCTTTGTTTGCTTGCATTAATCTAATGAATAGAGATGCATTACAATTGCTTGCCTGCTATGAGCACAACCTGTAAGTGAATAACATTTTTCTCTCTGCTCACTGAGAATATTTGACCCAAAATTCATTAATTTCTTCCTCTTCTTGAGCCCCTATTTCTTTTCTCAATTCCTGATGAAATTAGGCCCCAATTATTTAAGGATTTCCTCCAAAATGATTGCACGATTTCCAAAGTTTATTATATGATTGCATGCAACACTTGTACACTAAAGACTAGCCTACAACTGATGTGACACTGCCTTGGAATATCCTCCATAGCTGGGGAACTTGAATTCCTTGCATGCACTAGCTATTTTGGGTTGATTATCAGTTAACTAGATGATCATTGAGTTAGACTGAAGTCCCACTACACAACTGACCTTCCACTAGTTCCTCAACAGTTAGAACTAGTTTAATTGAAAAAAAATTGAAATAAGTCAACTTGATTGCTACAAATTAGTAATCCCACATGCTTAACTAAAATCCAAGCCCTCTAATTCAAATATACTGAGCTAACCGAGTGACAAGAGCCATGTACACAAGTTAACTCCTCCAAATTGTCTGATGATGTGCAAATTTGAATTTTCTCAATTTGACCAAGGCAAAATCAAATTGAGACTTTCTTGCTACATTTTTTAGCATACCCTATCAGCAAGAAAGTGATTATCAACCACTCCTATCCTACACCTCTATAACTCAAACTTCCCTCTTGATAAAGCCTTTGTCAAAATTTCAGCATCTTGTTCCTTTATCGAAATGTGTTGTAACAAAATTATCCACCTCTACACATAGTCCCATAAATGGTGATATCATATATCTATATGCTTAGATTGATCATGAAATACGAGATTCTTAGAGAGTTAATGCAACTCTTATTATCATAGTAGGCAATAGTTCAATCCATCATCTGAAAAAACAGTCCCACAAGTATCTTTCTCATCCATATCGCCTCACATGTTGCTTGACTTGTAGCCATGTATTCTGCTTCTGCGGAACTAAGCGCCACAAATATTTTCTTCCTGTTGTACAAGGAAACTGATGTGGAACCAACATTGAAAATACCACCTCATGTACCCTTTCAGTCAGATGGAATCCCTTCCCAATATCCATCTATAAAGCCAACAATTTCACTCCCTGTGTCCGTCCGTACCATAATCCATACTAGATAGTGCCTCTAAGGTACCATAAAACATGCTTAGCTACCTTCCAATATAATTTGGTTGGCCTAACCATAACTTAGCTCACATGGTTGAATGCTAATTCTTGATTCTTCTTTAGGGATAATGTGTATGTTTTCTACCTTTGAAGGCATGATGGCATGCTCCATGTTTCTTAAGGGTTCAACATGAATTCTCTCTTCCAAGTTCACCGGTAAATTTTATGCCTTACTACCTTTCATGGTGGTGTTTTATTTTTAGCGTTGTGCCTCTTATTATATGGTTCAAGTGGTTGGTTTTGAAGCTTTGGTTAGTGGTCACATCATGTTTCATCTTGTGTGGGGGATTTCCAGCCTCTCTCCCTCTTAATGAGGATTCTTTTTTTTTATGGTTTTGGTTCCTATGCCTCTCTACACTTCACTTAGACTTTGCTCTATTCTCCACCCTTATTTTTGAAGTTCTTAACCCTGATTACTTCACATTATTTTTCCCTCATCCTAGAGTCTCACGTCATTCTCCTGTCTCTTGTGTCTACTTTTGTTGTGACCATTCTTGTCCTTGTCACCATTTCGTAGCAACGTATGTGCTCGCACACAAAGATTTGGTAGTCGTGGCCCTACTGGAAAGTCTCAAGCCCAGTATCAAGTTAATTCTATAGTGTATAATTTTTACTTCATCCCCCTTGAATTTTCAAGATTAAATATGTATGCTTGAGGCTCGGGAGTTTTACGATAGGAATGCTCACTTTGAATTGAAAGCTTAGGCTATTATTTTATACTGGATTACAGACCTTAGACACACTAGGGGTTGCATGAATCAATATTCACTCCATAACCTTGTACTTACAGAAGAATACCATGTTGTACCATGCCATTTAGGAGAAGAAATAAGACCACAATGAAATCAGTATTCACCTCAATGACATCCAGTGGGTCCAAAAGCATCTGCGCTCTTGGTTAATCAGCCTGGATGCTCGGTTGCCCACATAGAGATGCATTTACATTGTGAGAGGAATTTCACTTCAAGTCTGACCACACATGATCCCACCTATCACAACCCAAAGGGCTCCTCAAGCTAAGGCATGTTAAGGCCCTTTGAGCATGTGACACCAGTAAGGTTCATCGTAATGGTTGTGACCAACTTATAAGTACTTGGCTCCCAGACTATGCCTCAAGCACTTATACTTCTTATTCACATGTTAGATAGTTTATGTGTGTAAATACAATAGAAAATAGTCCAATATTCCTAAAACCAGGTCCCAAAAGACAACATGAAAGACACCCCCCTCTCCTAGTCTAAGACCCCTCTTGAATGACTTGGGTGTGTAGACTATCCACTCAGATCGGTTGTTCAACAACTCGCATGACTGTCTCACGGATTGCGACTCCTTACTCCACTATCAAAGTAGAGCAAGCCCTCATGTGGTTTCTCCACTCGTTTGGACATATTCCAACTTTTCATGACTCTTTCTTTTATGAATTAATTCCTTAAATGGTTCCTCCTTGTTGAAAATGCAGCAAAAAAATATTAGTTTGAATTTGCCTTGGTCAAACTAGAGAAAATTTGAATTTACATTTCAACTGAAATCTTGGTGGTAGTTAACTGAGGTGACATGGCACTTGTCACTCAGTTAACTCAATTAATTCGAGTTGGGGAAGCTTGATATCACTTTAGTATGATTTTTTTCTAATTTGTAGCAATCTATTTTAGTTAAATTGAGTTATGGTCAATTAAACTAGTTCTAACTGTTAGAGGAACTATTGGAGGTCAAGTTGTGGAATTGGAACTTCGACCACACACAGTGATAAACTAGTTAACTAATCAATCAACCCAAAATAGTTGATGCATGCAGAGAATTTGCTTTAGCCAGCTTATATGGAGATTCCAAGGCATTGTACTATTAGTTGTAGGCAATTCTGAAGTGTATAGGTGGTGCAAGAAATCAGAGGAAGAACCTAGAGGAATTGCGTAATCCAATTGATGGAATTTCCTAAATCATAGGGCTTAATTTCCTCAAGGAACATCATAAAGGAAATAGGAGTTTGGAGGGCTTGAAAATTGGTTAAGTGTTGGCTAGAGTCAGTCAGTCAAATAGAGGGATAGACTATACACTTTCATGTTTATGATCTGTGTTCTTGATCGTGAATTGAATTCTGCAATATAGTAGAGTAGATTTGAGTCTTGTTTTTTAGTAAATTTCATGAGAAGTTCCCTTACTCCACTATCAAAGTAAAGTAATCACTCATGTAGTTGTTCCACTTGTTTGGACCTATTCTAACTTTGCATGACTCTTTCTTGTGGGAATTAATTCCTTAAACGGTTCCTCCTCTCCTCACTTGTTACGTTAGTTACATATTTTGTAACATAGTGAATGTGAATGGTCATTCAGGCAATGGGGCTGACACTCCATCTCCCCATGATGACTCTCATTCCATCTGAACTTGTGTGGGAAACCCCAACTTTTGATAAGGCCAACTCATTATGTTTTGGGAATGGGCACTTGTGCGGTCTTATCTGGCTCATACATATTCTCAGGAGCATTCTGACAGAACATTCACTGGGGTGCACTCGTTCCATCCTGGGAACCCTGTGTCCACTTTGGGCACACTCATTTTGTCTTAGGTACCCTATGTCTACTTTGGGCATGTTTGCGGCAACTAGAGGGTGACTAGTTTCTGATCATGCTAACTTGGGAACCTCATGCATCCATTCGCATGTCAACTTGGGTGCCTTGGGAAGTGATGGTCCACATGTGCGAAAACTCCCGAAAAGACACACCATCATTACAAATCATGTTATGTTCATTTGTAGAAATTATGGTGTAGATTTGTAATTGCTCATGGAATTTTAATCTAAATCACAAGACACAAACCTACTCTACTACTCTTCGGAATTCAATTCAAAATTTAGAACATCAATCACAAGCATATAATGAGAAATAACACACATGCACATAGTAGTTTTCCAAGGGAAAGAAATATGTTAAAAACTCATTTGCCTTCTTGCATTAATCTGATGAATAGAATTGTATTACAATTACTTTTCTACTATGAGCACAACCTGCTAGTGAATAACCTTTTTATCTCTTCTCACTGAGAAGGTCTGACTGAAAATTAGTCAATTTCTTCCTTTTCTTGAGCCCTATTTCCTTGCTCAATTCCTGAGGAAATTAGGGCCCTATTATTTATTGATATCCTCCAAAATGATTGTGCAATTTCCAGGGTTGATCATCTGATTGCATGCAACAATTGTACACTCAAGACTAGTCTACAATTGATGTTACACTGCCTTAGAATCTCCACCACAGCTAGGGAACTCAAATTTTCTACATGCACTAGCTATTTTTTGTTTATTGATCAGTTAACTAGATGATCACTAAGTTATACTGAAGTCCCACTACACAACTGACCTTCCACTAGTTCCTCCCACAGTTAGAACTACTTTAACTGGAAAAAAAATTGAAATAACTGAACTTGATTGCTACAAATTAACAATCACATATGCTTAACTTGAATCGAAGCCCTCTAAATCGAATTTACTTAGCTCACTAAGTGACAAGAGCTATGTCACACAAGTTAATTACCTCCAAGTTCTCTGATGATGGGGAAATTCGAATTTCCTCAATTTGACCAAGGCAAAATCAAATTGAGACTTTCTTGTTGCATTTTTCAACACACCTTCTTAGTAAGAAAGGGATTATCAACCACTCCTATTCTACACCTGTGGAGCTCAAACTTCCCTCTTGATGAAGTCTTTGTCAAAATGTCAACTTCTTGTTCCTTTTTTCGAATGTATCGTAGAAAAATTATTTACCTTTACACACAGTCCCATAAATGGTGATACTGAATATCTATATGCTTATATCGATCGTGAAATACCATATTCTCATAGAGCTTAATGCAACTCTGATTATAATCGTAGGTCACAGTTGAATCCATCATCTGACCAAACGGTCCCACAAGTATCTTTCTATTGTAGCGGCTACAACACCCTACAAATTTTTGGCCTACACTTGAATTTTGGAGCCTAATGTCGATCCTATGATCGATCATTCCTTAATCACTTATTGATAAGCTAATGATTTCAAGCTCCCTTCTTTGATCTTAAGAGTCTTTCACACTTTTATCCCTATATAGTATGTGTCCTCTTTGGGCATGGGGATTATCACTTGTCATGCAAAGGGAAATCTTCGTGAAAATGGGGGTTATCATCATAGAGACATGTTTCACACTCATTTCCAAAGTTTCACGCACTATTGCACAACTGTCTCCTTTATCCTTGCAAAGCCTATCGTCAGAGCCACACTTGTCGTAAGCTATCACAAAGATTGTTGCATTAAGTGACGTATGTTTTCATATTTTCTGGATGGTCTATGTTGTATCACTAAGTTTTCAAGTGTGTGATCATAGTCAAGTTCTATCATTGTTCACATTGGCTCCATTAATCCCACACAGCCAAATTCCAGAAGTTTCCTGACAACCTAGCCTCATCTAGCCTTTCTAAACTGCGCACTTCGCATCTGCAACCCTCAAGACTTTTTGTTTCCTATTGGAACTATGCAATGCATAGAAATCCCAGCCTCCCTTGGCATCCAAAATTGCATTGATTCTTCCTCCAGTGTCCTTCCCTCAATCGGAACTCATTGTCTCTAGAAACGGTGCAATTTTGTCCCTTAAGCATCTCAACTCCCTGTTACATAGTATTTTGTCACGCCTCCTGCACTTCCCTGTGACATACCCCGAAGTGCCCAAAACATGACCATTATACAATATACTCATCCATGTATACAACTTAGATGCCTCCTAAGGCTTTGATTGAAAAATGCCTTGAGCTTTCCCTAAAGAAATGGCTCTTAAAACCCTAAAATGAGGGTCAAAGCTCTTATGAGGCTTAAATAATGATGATCGCATGTTGCACTATACTTGACCAACGATGGCATCACTATGTTCCCTTGCATACTCGCGATGATCCCAAAAAGGTAATTTTCCCAAAGGAGATGAGAAGCTTCATGATCTAGAAGCTTCCAGAGTGGCGAGTTGGAGGTTGTTTCACATAAATGAGGTCAAATTCTCCCAACTTGGCCTCTTTTTCATATCCCTGTGAGCAACCTCCTTGAGATGAGGGTCTAATCCTATCTTTGGAGAAGTCCTAACTCCCTTTCCCAATTTATAAAGTCATCCTCTCCCATGCTCAAATGGTTAGTCTATGTCTATTTGCACCCTTATGCTGAGATTGAGCCTAAGGCTATTCATTTGACTTGAAGGAGTGCTTGGAGAGTTCTTGGCTTGGACTTGGATTACCACTCAAGGAGAAACTTTCAACATCAAGGCTTCGGTTGTAAGTTTCCCTTTATTTCCTAATAATATACAGCTGTTGGTTCATCTTACCAAAATATATATGTTCATGTATTATTTAGCTTGACATTCCTTGATCATCGAAGTAGGTTGTTATTTGGATTTGCTATTGGTTTTCACATGATTTGTTGTCTCTTGATCACTTGTGCATGTACATAAACACTGAGAGAAGTAGGAACAAGTCCATGACACAAGCGGTTCAAGCCCCTCAACAAAGGAAATTGGAATAGCATCAAAATGAGGTAGGTCATCTCTTTAATTCTTCTTTTCAATTATAACCTAGGAAGATGTCTAGTTGATTGTCACTTCAGTTGCTAGACCCACTCATTAGACTAGAGGGATCATCTTTGTCCGCATAGAGGATTAACCTTGTCAACAAAATGGAGACTCCACTGTGGAGCCTATGATCCTTTCCTTCTCTTTATTCACCTTGTCTTTTGATGAGTTTGACCAACCGTCCGGTTTCTAGCTTGTTTTCTTTTCTATAACTATTTTCACTTGCTGTTGATTGTTGAGAACATTGATTTTTGTCTGATCTTGAAGATTTCTTATTTTTTATTTATTTTTCTTGCCCACCATGGGTTTACCTCTCATAGTCACGATGACATCGCAGATGTTTTAATTACAGTCGTGATTATCGTTGTTTTTCCTATGATAGGAGCAATTGATCCCAGAGTATAAGAGATAATAGGGTTTTACTTCTTGTTTTCAGTATTTTTGGTCCTCAATCAGTGATTTTCCAGAGTGTCTATGGTGTTTTTGATTGATTGTCTTGATTAATTTGCAAAATTTGTCTCATTGGATTTGAAGTGAAATCTGATTGAGTTCTAGGGTTTCTAGTCAATTTTCCATCACTTGTTTCTTGTTAGTGTCCATGAGATACTTGTTTTGTTGATTGATTGAATGTTGTTTTCTGTGGAAATCATTGAAAACATTTTTTTGCATTTGTTTTAGCTTGTATTTCAAAATTTACTTTTCGTAAAAATGCATTAGATTAGTTGCATTGAAAAGTTATTTTTTGAGATTCATCATTGAGAATAGATCACATTTTTCAATGATTGAAAGCTAAAAATTGCATTAGGTGCATCAAATCATTCAAAATGGAAAGAAAAGAATAATTAATCTAAGTGCATATTTGTAAAGTAAAACCATTTTCCTTTCGAAAAAGTTGCATTTAGGATAGTGAAAAGTGGAAATAATTTTTTACTTTTGGCATTGCATTTAGTGAAATGAAAGATTAGATTTTGTTTTGTTGAAATGTGCAACAAGAAATGCTAAAAATAGAAGATGCTAAAAATAGAACTAATATAAATAGTCGGGCTATAAATAGCAGTTCAGCCATTGGAGATCTTAGCTACAATGGGTGAAAAGTGAAAGTGCTAAAAATAGATTTTCTAAAAATAGTGTTTCGGGATCCCTTCTTATTTTAGTCAATCCCTGGACTAAACATAGGAAGTAAAATTCGAATTTGATATTAACAGCAGTTTGTAAATTGATTAATTAATTCATCTTGATTTAATTAGTTAACTATGAACTTGAAGTCTATGTGAGGACATGCAACAGTTTCTCCTTTGATTGAGGGATTTATCCATCAGTTAAAGGGATAAGAGTGAGTTGTAATTAGTTGGCTCAATTAACTGAGTCAAGTCTAGTTAGATTAATTTAATAGTTTGTTAAATTAATGAGAGTTCAGTTAGTTAATTCTTGCATGTATGTAACTATTGTATTTCAGATAACAGAAGATTCACTCATGGATAACTCATGCATGTCAGTTCAGTCAAAGACCCAGTTGAGATCAGATGGAGGGACAATGTACTATCAATTGCTAGGATATTCCTTGGTGAATATTCCTTGCATGCAAAAGGAATATTATTCCTTGAGGATTGTGCAGTTGGACCTGAGGTTACAGTGAGTGTGATGAGGCCAATTCGCACATGTGATATCATTGGACCCCAATCAAAACTGAGCAAGGAAATAGGAGGCTTGGAAGGCTTGAGGAAGATATATTCTATGTCTATTAAGTTTGTGAGTTGTGTTGTTTGATTGCAGAGAGAGCAGGATAGCTTGAGAGCTTATTCTTTTTGTAACTTGAACAAGATTTCCACTAGTATGATAATACAAAGTTCGGGTTTTAGGCTGGTGCTTTCCCCAGTGATATATCTTTTGTGTTATGGTTGATTACTTCTCATTTTCAGTTATATCTGTTCTTGGTTGATGTTGCTCATGCTCGATTAAGCTTCCGCTAAATTGTTTGTAGAAGTAAATCAAGTGTTTTTTTTTAGTACATTACATTACCAGGTGATCTACAGTGGGAAAATATACATGGTATCAGAGTAAAGGTGATCAAGGAAGAACAATATACAAGCACGAGAAGTTCGAAGTTTGGCTTCTTAATATTGAATTGAGTTTTTACCACATTTATTTCACCGATGGCGTTCAGTGGTTTAAGACTCGAATATTCCCTTTATGGCAGATCGAATTATATAGCCTGAAAGGATCAGATGGAGGAAGTATTAGAAGATAATGGTCTAAAAGACTTCATTGATCAAGAAGTCCAGAAGCCAACGGATGCTACTCAACTGGCAGAATCGAAAAAGTGTGTGGCTAGAGGAAGGAGAATCCTCCTGGAGGGAGTTCGAGATCACATTGTCTCGAGTCTCCATGGGAAGGAGACTCCATTTTCGATGTGGAAAACATTGAAGGATCTTTATTAGAATAGCAGTGATCAGAGGAAGCTGGTGCTGAAAGATAAGCTCCGAAATATCAAGTGTGAAAAGGGAAACACAATCTCTATGTTCCTGAACAAGCTCACCACCTGCAGGGATGAGCTTGGAAGCATAGGGATCACGACAGCTAATGATGACATGGCGAGTCTTACACTCCTTGGTCTTCCTAAGAGCTGGTATAGCTACCAGGACTCAGTTAATGGAAGAGAGAAACTACCAGATTCGGAACGACTTTGGTCGGATCTGGTGCAGGAGGAGATAAGGTGTAGCACCAGGGATGGATCTTCATCAAAACAAGATGATGAAGAAAATCTAGCTTTAGCGAGTAAAGCTAAGAAAGGGAAAAAGAAGGCATCCCAATCCAAATCTTCTCATGGTGGGAAGAAGTTTGACAAGTTGAAAGTGCAATGCTTTCACTGTCATGAAGTGGGCCATTATGCAACGAATTGTCCACTAAAGAAATCCAAGAAGGGTTCCTCCAACGGCTCTGATGGTGATGCATTAGCCTCACAGTTTGAGCCAGATTTCTCACTTATCACATGCATGGTTTCATCCATGGTGGGATGTGTTTGGTACCTGGACAATGGAACTTCTTTCCACATGTCGGGTGACAAGAATCTTCTCAGTACATTGGAGGAGAAGGATCTCCATATGCGGATCGAGATGGGCGATGATGGAAAGTATTGTGTCTCAGGTGAAGGTACAATTGTGTTTCAGAGGGAGTGTAGTGCTCCTCTCACCCTATCTATTGTTAAGTATGTACCAGGTTTGAAAAAGAATCTTATGTCTATTGCTATGCTAGAAGATAAAGGCCATGATGTAGTCTTTAGTAAAGGAAACTTTTTCCTGAGGCATATTGGCACCGGACATACCAAATGAATTGGGATTCGAGTAAAGAATCTCTACAAGCTGGAAGTAGATGACAGTGCTGCACTGAGTTCCAAAGCAGAGGTGGTGCAAAGCCAAGATGTTGGTGAGCTATGGCATAGAAGACTAGGCCACTTGCATCACGGGGCCTTGAAGATCATGCAGCAAATTTCTACCGGCTTACCCAAGGGAAAACTAGAGCAAACAGATACATGCAAAGGATGCACCCTCTGTAAGTATGCAAAAGCTTCCTTTTAGGATTGGGATAGTAGAGCTGGAGCAATCCTGGAGTGAGTTCACTCAGATGTATTTGGACCATTCTCTACAACGTCCACTACTAAGCAAAGGTACTATGTTATTTTTATTGATGATTTTTCTCATAGATGTTGGATCTACTTCATGCAAAAGAAGGATCAGACCTTCTTGAGGTTTTGTGAGTTTAAATCCTTGGCAGAGAAAGAATCTGGAAAGAAAGTAAAAGCCTTGTGTAGTGACAATGGTGGATATTATGTTTCCCAGCAGTTTAAATACTTTTGTGTTGCAGAAGGAATTAAACAGGAGTTGATGGAACCTCATAACCCACAACAGAATGGGGTGGACAAAAGGAAGAATAGATCTATTATGGGAGCAGCTCGAGCGATGTTGCATGACCAAAACCTACCACTTCATTTGTGGGCTAAGGCATGCAACACATTAGTGTACCATCAGAAAAGAAGTCCTCATCGTATCTTGGGGATGAAGACACCGATGGAGGCTTTTTCGGGGAAGCGACCAGATGTGAGTCACTTCCACATATTTGGATCACCAGTTTTCTATCATGTGACCAAAGATGCTCGGAAGAAGCTAGACCCAATAGCTGAGTTGGGGATACTTGTGGGGTACATAGATACACCCCACAATTATTGTGTGCTTTTGCCCGCCAGTCAGAGGGTCGTAGTGCGCAGGGATCTGAAGTTTGATGAGTAGAGAGCCATGCGAGTGTCACTTGAGTGGGAGCTCAAGTTTCATGGTGATGAGGAACTTTTAGTTCCAAAGGAGGAGGAGCCTCCTAATGATGTGGATTAGCCACATGCAGAGGATCCGGTAGTGGAGACCACCACTTCTAGAGAGTCTTCCAGAGACAGGCAGAAATGCTCACAGGAAGCTGACAGATTGATGCTAGATGCAAGAGAGAATGTGGGGCAACCATCCTCTCAGCAAAAACAGAGGAGATCTCTCAAGAGATACACTGGCTACATGGCCTAGTTGGGGAGTGTGTAGCAACCGAACCTTCTTCTTTTCAGGAGGCAGTGCAGCAACCAGTCTGGGTTGATTCAATGGTAGAAGAATACGATTCTATCATATGGAACATTGTGTGGGATGTTGTCCCTAGACCTGGGGACAATTTAGTGGTTAGTTCCCAATGGCTTTACAAGGTAAAGCAGGAAGTTGATGGCAGTGTTGAGAAACACAAGCCAAGGTTTGTTGCCCGAGGTTTCTCATGGGTTGAGGGGATCGACTACGATGAGACCTTTGCTCCCGTAGCAAGGTACTCATCTATCAGATCGATGCTAGCTCTATCTGCTTAGATGGGTTAGAAGATCCATCAGATGGATGTGAAGACGGTGTTCCTCAATGGGAAGATTGAGGAAGAGTTATACATTGAGCAGCCCGAAGGATTTAAGACCTTCGATCGCGAGTCGCATGTTTTCCGGCTCAAGCAAGCACGGTATGGGCTGAAGCAAGCACCCCGTGCTTGGTATACCAAGATCGACAGTTATTTCACTGGGTTGGGCTTCACCAAGAGTGAAGCAGCTGCGAACCTTTACCACATCATGGTAGAAAGTAAGCCATTGATTATTGTACTTTATGTCAATGATCTGATTTTGACAGGTGATGATCAGCTGATCAAATCTTGCAAGGAGGACCTTGCAAGAGAGTTTGAGATGAAGGACATGGGCCTCATGCACTATTTTCTAGGCATGGAAGTGTGGTAGAAAGATGGGGAAGTATTTGTGTCTGAAGGCAAGTATGCCAATGAGATACTTAGGCGCTTTCACATGGAGAAGTGAAAACCCATGCAAACTCCTCTAGCTGGGAACTGGAGGAAGGAGGATGCTACTTCTGGTGAGGTAGTAGTTGCTACTGTTTATAAACAACTGGTGGGTTCACTTATGTATTTGGTGAACACACAACCCGACTTATGCTTTGCAGTGAACCAGTTGAGTCAAGCTATGGTTCAGCCTACCAAGCTATTTTGGAAAGAAGCGAAGCATGTGCTGAGATATCTCAAAGGCACTACATAGTACTGATTGTGGTACAAACGGATAGAGGGAATGAAGTTGTAAGGCTTCACAGATACAGATTGGGTTGGTATTCCATCAGACCGGAAGAGCACTTCTAGAGGAATATTTAACCTTGGTTCAGCTGAAGTTTCTTGGTATAGCAGGAAACGGAGATTAGTTACACTTAGCTCAACAGAGGCTGAATACATGGTTGCCAGTCAGGCAGCATGGAGGCCATTTGAATGTGGAATATTTAGTGGGATTGTTTGGTCAGATGATGAATGCTACGGTGATATACTGTGATAATCAGAGTTGCATAAAACTCTCTGAGAATCCAATGTTTCATGATAGGTCCAAGCATATAGATATCTGTTACCATCATCTATGGGACTGTGTGATTGAGAGGATCATGATGTTACAGTATGTTTCGACCGAGGAGCAGGATGTAGATATTTTGACTAAGGCATTGTCAAAATGCAAGTTCTAGTTCAATAGAGACAGGATCGGGGTTACTGATAATCCCTTTCTTGTTGAGAGGGAGTGTTGAAATGTGCAAGAAATGCTAAAAATAGAAGATGCTAAAAATAACACTACTATAAATAGTTGGGCTATAAATAGCAGTTCAACCATTGGAGATCTTAGTTACAATGGGTGAAAGTGAAAGTGCTAAAAATAGCTTTTCTAAAATTGGCATTTCAAGATCCCTTCTTATTTTATTTAGTCCCTAGACTAAACATAGGAAGTAAAATTCGAATTTGATATTAACTGCAAATTGTAAATTCATTAATTAATTCATCTTGAGTTAATTAGTTAAGGAATTATGAACTTGAAGTCTATGTGAAAACATGCAACAGTTTCTCCTTTGATTGAGGGATTTGTCAATCAGTTAAAGAGATAAAAGTGAGTTGTAATATTAAGTTGTAATTAGTTGGCTCAGTTAACTGAGTCAAGTCCTGTTAGATTAATTTAACTGTTTGTTAAATTAATGAGAGTTCAGTTAGTTAATGCTTGCATGCATGTAACTACTGTATTTCTAATAACTGGAGATTCACTCATGGATAACTCATGCATGTCAGTTCAGTCAGAGACCCAGTTGAGATCTGATGGAGGGACAGTGTACTATCAGTTGCTAGGATATTCCTTGGTGAATATTCCTTGCATGCAGAAGGAATATTATTCCTTGAGTATTGCATAGTTGGCCCTGAGGTTACAGTGAGTGTGATGAGGCCAATTCACACATGTGATATCATTGGAACCCAACCAAAATTGCGCAAGGAAATAGGAGGCTTGGAGGGCTTAAGGAATATATATTCTATGTTTATTAAGTCTGTGAGTTGTCTTGTTTGATTGCAGAGAGTGCAGGATAGCTTGAGAGATGATTCTTTTTGTAACTTGAACAAGATTTCCACTTGTATGATAATACAGAGTTGGGGTTTTATGTTGGTGCTTTCTCTAGTGATATATCTTCTGTGTTATGGTTGATTACTTATCATTCTCAGTTATATCTGTTCTTGGTTGATGTTGCTCATGTTCGATTAAGCTTCCGCTAAATTGTTTGTAGAAGTAGATCAAGTGTTTTTCTTTAGTACATTGCATTACCAGGTGATCTACAGTGGGAAAATCTACAGTTTTCACATTTTTCATTTGGAAGACGACAGTGAAAGTTAGTGGAAGGCATTTTGCATGATGCGTTTGATGCATTATTGATTGAAATTTCTTCCCTTAGTTAGTCTAGATTTCATTGAAGTGAAAGTTTTCCTTTTCCCATATAGTTGCATCTTAGTTGTTTATGTGACATTGTTTTGAGCCTCAAACCTGAAACTTCATTGAAGATAAACTTTAAAATCTATCAATTAATCTAAGGAGCATTTGAAACATTAATGTTCATACTTAGTGGTCTAGGCTAGAGATGTGTTTCGGCGTCTTTAAGACTTAGCAGATGTCGTTCACTCTTGCATTAGGTAGCACTAGCATGAACTTTTGCTTCACATACTATCGAGTATGTAAAGGGAGACCCTCATAGGTTGCAAACCTTTATCCATAGGAAGCCGAGTCTGCCACCCTGTAAACGTGATACATCAAACAGAACATTTGGGGAGATTGCCTGCATGTATGTCAAATCCTTGGTAAATTTATTTGCTGAGGTGTATATTGCAGTTCATGGTTACTTGGTAATCCTTTTTTCCTAGACTATCTTGAGTAGTCATTTCGATATTTTTTTACTCCTTAAAATTGAAAAGGTCATTGAGCACTTGTCTTTTCAAGCTCGCTAAACCAACGAAAGCGACTAAAGTCACATTTTCATCCTTTGCTCGACTCTTAAAACATGAAAAGTTAAAGTTTTTTGTTTCAAATTCTAAAATTAATTGACCACGGAACAACATCCTTCCTGTGGAAATACTCCTTAGTAGATATTAGGTTGATACGAATGGAAACATTTCCTAAATCTACCAGTCAAGGAAACCCCTCTGATGGGAATCCTAGTCCTTTTCCTTCTTTTGGAAATACTAGTGCTCCCTATATGGCGACGTTGTCCCTTCCTAGATTTATCATTGGTTTTTCCAGTTTGGTTATTTTCAACCTCGGTGGTTCCGAGTGTCCAAATTTATTTTCAACCAAGTTTTTGACCCCTTGAACAACATCAACCACATGTTGATTCTAAAGTTTACCCCTCGCCTTCTTCACCTGTTTCTTCACCTTGTTCTTCCTCTTCGCCTAGTGTAAGTCTAGATTCTAGTAACCAGGAATCTAAGAAGAAGAGGACGAAGAAGAAGAAGCAAAATAAGCAAGGGGGCAACTAAGCAGTCATTTCTACGGATGCAACTGATGTAAAAAAATCTTCCAATCAGCCCCGGAAAGTAAAATTCCCTTGCATGTTATGTAATGGTGACCACCTTCTTCGGAATTGTCCTAGTATTCCCAAGGTCTTAGAAGTGTGGTCCATATGTTCAGATCGACCTTTTTCATCAACCTCTGGCAATCATGGTGGTGACAAACCTTCAACTAGTAACAGTAAATCCCATGGGAAAAAGGGAAAAGTCAAATTTCCCTGTAAGTTGTGTGAAGGTAATCATCCCATTCACATTTGCCCTTTAATGGATGAAGCTTCCAAAGAGTTGGAAAACCTTACTACTTATCAACCTCATCTTTTGACTGGGTATCGAAAGCTTTCCCCTGATCCTTCACTAATTGATTTAGTGATTGATCAAAAGTCATCTTTGGTCAACCCCACTCTCTCTGAAAGTGATTTTCGTGAGTCCTTTCTCACCAAACCATTGGTTGAGAAATGGTAGAACTGGCTCCACCTTTAGTTAACCGTACCTTTCCGATAGAGAGTGAACCTCAAACTGCTCAGGTTCTTTTGGTTTCTTCAGTTTCTAATGAAATGGAGGGAAATTCTCTCATTCCCAAGGTGCATGAGAGTAGTTCTCCTATTCCCATAGAGCAAAAGGGCAATTATCACGTTCCTACGACCTCCCCTCCGAGTAGTTTAGTTACTTATTTTGATTGGAGTCAACTACCAGGATATTGCCTTCCATATTATGTGCCTTGCTAGATTACAGTATAGGTCTACCATCTAGCTGTACATAGTGTTATCCTACGTAATGTCCCCGACTGAGGAGGAGATTGAAAGAGGTAACCTCAAACCACTTGCAGTTTAGCAACTAGCCCTGCTAAACCAGAGAGGGAACTCTCTAAGGATTTCACAGTCAATGACTAGAAGTAAAATGGATATTAGGTTAGATACAATAGTTTCTTATGAGTTTTTGGAAATTTAGGGTTTTTGGATTGCTGGATCAGGGAGGAGAAAAAGCAGCTAGGTCAAGGCCTCAAAGGGTTGCACTGGCATGCATAAGGAGGAGCAAGATAGCAATGTCTTGTGATGAATTTGAGAGTTTGGTCAATGTAGTGTATGTTCTGAGAAGCTTAGAAGATCATAATGAGCATGTGTGCCATGAATTCATTATTTTAGAAGAAGAAATACACATAAATGATTTTCCACATAAACAGATCTTTAAATATAAATAATTATGCCTACATAATTGTAAGGAAAATCACTAAGGAAAGAAAAACATGTTTAAGAAAGATGGATTCATTCATAAGAAACTGACATAGAAAGAAAACAACATCACAAACTCACTACACATGAATTCCTGAAAAATACTTGTAATTACTCCTTTGATTAGTTGAGTGAAAGAATTAGATACAAATTCTCTCCTCTGAAGTCCAACCCTTCTCTCTGAATGAGAAATGATACATATAGACTAAGATAAATAGTTTACCCACCTTCAGGGGTCGAACCCCTAAGTGGTGCAACAGTTTCCAAGAATATATCAACCAAGAAGTGAGAATGTGAAGGTCAAAAACAAACTCTTCTCTTAGACTTTGATTTGAGTTTTGCTTCATTTATGAGGCCTAATTAAGCATAAAAAAAAACCCATCATGCTAATTTATTCATGATTACATCATATATACTTTAAACTACTGAAACTACATCATCAAATAAAGATCTAGCGAAGACATGCTAAGAAAGACTGTGTTAGTTCCAATCTTTGCAACCTGTCACCAGGGATCAACATGAGCTCTTACTATGTTTGGTTTTGTTAGATATTTTGCACATGATGTTCAGCACAAAACATGTCACAAGTGTGTCCATCAGAAGAACCTCGGAAAAATATTTCCAACGGTATATCACACTCCCGTAACCGGCTCCCGGATTAGAAGATATGATCGAAATGGATGAGTGATTCTTTGTTATGCATGTTTTGAGGTCAGTTGCTGCACACAATGACAAGTTTAGTACAAAATCAGTTTCTGAAATAATGGTAAGGAATTTTTCAAAAGTGAAAGAGGTTTTTGTTCATCACATACTAAATAAAAAAACCTCCTTAATTTTATGCACAGGTGCTACTATGTGGAGATATACAGTGATATTTGGAGCCTACATTAAAACAAAGCAAATTTTTCATATTTTTTACTGTTTTAGTCATTTTAGTGCGGGGCCATTTTACAGCAGATGGAAAGTAATTTTTCAAAACCCAAGGAGGTTTTTGTTAACCACAAGCCATATAACTAAAACCTCTTTCATTTTATTCACAGGTGTCACGAATTGGGATATGTGACTAGATCTTTATAGCTCATTTTCACATATTTAATTTTTTAATGATTTTCTGTTTTAGAGATGATTTTGTGGAACATATTGCGAGCAACTGGAAACGAATTTGCCAAAATTGAGAGAGGTGTTTCTCTAGAATGACCTTATCTACAAAAAATTCTTTCTGTTTTGTAACAGGTGCTATGGTTTAGGTGATATGAGTTCATCTTCAACACCTATTTTCAGAAATTCGGCCCAAGTTTAATATAACTTATTCTATTTTGAAGAAAATGGTTGAGCTCAATTCCCCTAGTACAAGGATGAGAAAATGTATATTTTATGAATTTCATAGTGTAGGGGTTGGATTTTGGTAGAAGCTTGGACTCTTGAGAAAGTAAGGAGCTTCGTTGTACACTCATATCAGTATTTTGGCTAAGGAATTGAGACCAGGGTTTGCAATACTTTTTGGGATCCCTGTGGCATTTGTTTTGGTACAGTTCTTTCTTATGTCTTTGTGAATTTATTCATGTGTTATGTATATCATTTTCTCTTTTACTTCTTCCCAGCTAAACAAACAAGAGTGTAACTAGAATACATTGAAATTGCAGTGCTCTACTTGAATTTTGCTTTAGTTTCTTAATGTTTTCAGTTGTTTGGAGAGGATCCATGGCTTCTCTTGCCCTCTTTAACTCCTCCTTTTTCTAATCCACCCATCTCACTTGATTTAGAGTGCCAAATACAGTTGCCTACCTTGCCCCATTGAGATCCCTGCAAGACTGAGCCTCATTCCCTGCACCCAAGATCTGTCTTTCCCTTAGAGCCCACAAAATCATCATTTTATTCAATCAAACTCCTTTGTACCTATACCTAGCCTAATATCAGTAGCCATATCAGTCGATCTCAAGCCCTTAGTGATCATAATTCGTTGAGATTAACCTGGAGAGAGCCCTCTGCTGACCTAGTAGGGCTAGCTACCTGGCTGAGTGTGGTTTGATGTTGGCCTTGGATCCTACCTTTTTAGCCTAAGGTAAATCTAGGCTCTAACAGTCTATTATAGGCATTTACATAGCACATTTAGGCATTTTCGCAGCACACTAAGGCATTTTCACAGATCCATATTTCAGGAGGATTTTGGAGGCCTTCCCATGCTCCAAATTGAGAACTTGATAGCTCATTGGAAATATGTGAGTGTTTAGTTGTCTTTTGACTACTCAAGCAAGTGATTTGGACACTCCAGCTAGGAGAAAAACTGTTTTTCCCAATACTACACCTATTTTCACAGTGCCTGCTTCAAAAAAGTGGCAGAAAGTGATTTTTTGACCCAGTTTTGAGCATTTTCTCCCAATTTGTCCACTGACAAACTTGAAAAAGTAGATATATGACATGTAGGGATGATTATCTATCCAAACATATAGTTTTTTTGGCATTTAGATGACTATAGAGAAAGCGCAACGCCAAGGTGTTGCGCAAATAGCTGCCATTGTGTTTTAAAACATGCCAAAAACATCAAAAATTTCAAAATTACAAAAAATTCTCAAAATATTCTCAAAATTTCCAAGTGAAGACATCATATGATATGTCATTCCATGAGAGAGGCCTCAGAAAGTTGATCAAGCTTTTCTTTGTCCTTTTGGCTTGTTAGGGTTTCCTTCAGCTTCTTCTTCAAATATTTGATTTTGACTTGGGATACCTTTTTTCTTATGTAGTAATGCATAGCCATATGCCTTTGCAAGTTATTGTCCCTACTTGCCTTCTTGAGGAGCTTCTCCAGGTGTCCATTGACCTTATCAAGCCAATATACTATGTTTCCATTGATTTCTCTAGTGATTAGGTCATCTACAGTGATCAAACCTCTAGGTGGAGAAACTTACCTTTGTAGCTCAAGGACTCTCTTGAAAGCTCTTGTTCTTGGTCTCCCTAATGTGCTTTGCTTTCCTTTTCCTTTTGACACTTTCAACTGAGCCACTAATTTTCCATTTACATCTTCTTTCTTTGAATAGGTTGCTTGTTGGTCTTGGATCGTTTGGTCTACTTTCAATTGCATATTCTCTTGTTGCAAGCATGCTATTAAAGAATTTGCCTTTCAACTTGCCTTCCAACCTTTTGATCTCAGCCTCCTTATCCCTTTTGATTTGATTTTCAATTCTTTCCTCATATCCTTTCTCCACATCTAACACATTCGTACCTGGACGAGTGAATTCCTCATGACGTGAGGATGCTCTCTGTTCACCTGCTGTAAGCTTGGCCCTTTCAACAATATTTGGAGAAAACACAAGCCTTTCACCTCTGGAGTATGTCTTAATCAATTATGTCTTATAATTCCTCTTAGTAGGTCTGCTTGAAGAAGCAACGTCTTGTTGCACTGGTGAGTTTGGAGGTGTTGATTCATCACTAGACATAGCTAGAGAATATGGAGGAAAAGCTGAATTTGAAAATTCATCCCAAGACAAATTTACATGTGCTAATTGATGACAAACTAGCACTTTCACCAAGCCATGATGAAATAGACTATTATGGTGATTTTCTCCCAGCCTTTGTAACTTTTTTGTCATTTTTATTAGACTTTTGTAGATATAGTGAGACAATTTGAGTTGCTGAACACAGGTGAAATGCATCAAAAGCCTCGTGTGGTACTTATACAGCCTTGAATACCTGCCCTCACATGTAAAGTAATATATGATCAATTTCATGAGAGGGGCATATTTTTCCAGCAAATGTCTGAATGGAAAAACATGTTTTGGAGTTGTCTTATATGGTGCTTTTAGGTACATCTTGTAATCCTAAATGTCAATGTCTTCTTTCCTTAACCAAATTTCTCCGGTGTTTGGAATCCCTATGGCTATGGAGATAATTTGCCTTGAAACATTGAATTAAACTCCTGCTATAGTCACTTTTTCCTTTCTTAGTTTGGTGGCAAAAGCACTAGTCAGTTGATCATGAAACTTCATTTGCTCAATTTTCTGGCAAAAGGTAAGACAACCTACATCTTCAAATGATTTTCTAATGAAGGGAGATGACAAGTTCTCATGAGTTGAGGTGGGTCCATGTCTAATGATTTTTCCTCCTCTATGCCTCTTTTGTTCAGAGGTTTCAGATTCCATGAGAACACCTAGCTCTCAGGATAGAAACTAGGGTTTCGCTTGTAGGAAAAACAGGGGATTTTTTATATCTGGGAGGAATTTTAGGGAAATGAGAGGGATAGGGAAATGGAAAAATTCTAGGAAAATTTGGGGGGATAGTGAGGGAGGTTAGGGAGCTAAGGAAAGTGGAAATTTAGAATTTGGGTGAGTGGAAGGGTTTCAAACAAGAGAAACACAGTCCTATGGTTTAGAAAGTATGCTCTGTCTAGGGTTTAGGTGAAAATGATGAAATTTGAGGGTGGGTTTCATGGAGGGTATTTTGGAAGGTGTATGAATAGTAGGATACAAGTTTTATGAAGGTGTATGAAGGTGTATGAATAGTAGGATACAAGTTTTATACTCAACAGGAGAGCATTCTCCAGAGGGCTCCCAGCTTTGCGAAAATAGTTGTTGGCTCAATTCCATCTGACTCTGGGGGGCAAGCTCATGCCCATATTGCCAATGAAGCCCTAGCTCCCACTATCCAGGTGGTCCAGGCCTCACTAGATGAGGCTTTGAAGTTCTCTAAAATTTCCCTAATTTGTCGATTCAATGGTTTTTGGTCGCCGCTGACAGCTCTCCATAGTTGGATCTTGGAGGTATGGAAGTCTCTAATTCCTGATGCAATTAATATCTACCCCTGTGCTAGGGGTTTCTTTATAGTATATTTTGAAAACCCTGAAAGAAGACAATGTATTCTAGATTTCGGCCCTTGGTTTTGGGAAACATTAGGCCTATTCATGAGGTCATGGAACCCATCATTCGATCCCTTAACAAAGTCATAACCTCAGCACCAGTTTAGGTGAGATTTCCAAACCTACCCTTGCATCTATGGAATTTCTCTTCGCTAAAAGCCATTGGAAATGTAATTGGGAAATTTTACTGCAGGTGCCCAAAAACAGAGGAATACGCCAGAACCACCTATGCATGCATCTGTGTGGAAATGGACTTCAGCACCAGATTCACAGCTAAAATACACCTAACAAGTAAAGAATATGTGTGGAACCAGAAACTCGATTATGAAAGTGTCCTCTTCAGATGTCGATCTTGCTTTGAGACAGGCCACCTAGCCAAAAATTGCCCAAAAGACTCCCAAAAAAATTATGCTAGAAAAAATCACCACAGATCTACATGGTGGGAAGGAGCACAAAAAGAACACTACACTGTCATCAAAGAAGAATACTCTCGAGAAAACTCTGAATCACAAAGAAATCAGGCAAGAAAGAAACAACTCTCAAGACAAGCAGGGGGAAAGCCCCACCCAACAACAAAAGAGTGAACTCAACAACCCCTCAAGCATCAACAATTATGAGGATTCAAATACCGCACAAAATAAATCTTCATTTAACAACAAAGCAGATCTCCTAGACCAAACTTCTTCTCCAACTATCTTCAAAAGGACAGACACAGTAGATCGCGAAGCTAAGACACCAATGCCCCAAGAACTAGAAGAGATGAAGTAGATGCAAGATAAAGAAAGTTGGAAGACCGTAAAGAAAAAAAAGAAAGCTACAGCACTAATTTCGCCAAGGAAGATGAGGAGCCAGACAATTAGAAACTAAGAAAATTATAAGTCCGATAGACCAATTTGGTCTCAGTGGACGTTAACCACCATCATTGTCATCATCATCATCATCATCATTTAACAAAAATTCAACATGGAAATCATGAAATCTTTGAAGACTATTTTCAAAACCCTAGGAGAGGGAAATGAAGCATGGCAATCACATTTAAGAGTAATAAGATATAATTGAGCTTCATGATAGACCACAAACCTGTATTTGCTGCAACACACTCTGAAAATGGGGGTAGAAATCACTGCAAGAAGCTTACAACCTTGGAATGAAAATGGAGCTGCTGCCAGGCATTTGCGTAGCACAGCAAAGTTATTTGCGTAGCACAAAAGAGGAACCCAACTTTGGCATGCATAAACCTATCCTTGCCTAACAATTTTGGCCTGATTGGATGTAGTGGAGTGTTGGAAAATGGAATGGGAAAATAGAGAGTGAGTGAAAGTCTATTATAACTTGAGGAAATCGATTTTTCTTTACAAGTGGTAGTGAACCCACCATAGCATTTGTAATTTGATTTTGACACTTTGAATCTTCATGACCTTTATGAAAGTATTTCATTTAAGAAAATGAAATAAAATCATGATTTAAAACCTTGATTTCCAACTTAACCTCCACTATTCCTTTATAAAATGGATTTTAATAGTGAAATGACCAATTTTCAGAAATTAACCTATTGACCTACTATTGACCTAGCATGGGCTTATTAGGTGAATTATGATCATAATGACTATGAGACTCTTCTAACAATGATTTGACTTAACCAAGATGGTGTTCTTTGCCCATGGAACTAAAAGGAATATTAGAGAGTGACCTTCCTAACCAGTGACCAATTTTTTTATTGAAAATCTCTTTGAAACTATAAAACTTTGACCTAAAACCCTAATAAAATTATTGAAAAGCTCTTTGAAACTATAAAACTTTGACCTAAAACCCTAATAAAAAAATATGTAAGATCACATTTGATTGTCAGTGACTTACATGACTGGCAGGCACTAAGACCTAACATGGTTATAGACAAGAGTGAATCTATTAGCATCCTATCCTCAACTGCTTGGCAAGCTTTAGGTTCTCCTCAGCTTGTCCCCGTCACCCAAATTTGTTAGCTTTTAATAGAGGAACCAGTCAACTGTTAGGGATCCTTAATAAGTTACCTATTACTTTGGGATGGAAGACTATCTATATAGATGTTATGGTTGTCCAAGGCCCTTTAGATTTTAATCTACTCCTTGGTTGTGACTATGTTTATGTCATGGGAGCTCTTGTCTCTTGCCTCTTTCGATTGATGTGTTTCCCGCACGAAGGAAGCATTGTGATCATTGATCAGATTACATTCATTGGTCCTTAATCAACTCCCACTCAACCATCATCCATAAATGGTTCTCAGGTGCAAGCAGTATCACCCCCACCACAGGTTAATTACGTTGCCACATGTTCCATGCCCACATAGTAGGTGATATAGTACACCATGTACTAGGGGCATTGGAGCCCAATTTTTCATTTGGATCCCTGAACATGTATCCCTCCCAGAGTGTTGTTCTCCCATCTAATGAGAACCTCTTGGAGGCCATGGCTTCGTTTGGTCTGTGATCAGGGTGGAGCAGATTTCCTTGTCTTGTGTCAAGCTCCTTAAAAAATGAAACAAGGACCATGGAGCAGGGTTCCTTGTCTTGTGTCAAGCTCCTTAAAAAATGAAACAAGGGAAATGGAGAAAAGTTCCCCATCTTGTGTCAAGCTCCGTAAAAAATGAAACAAGGGCTGGAGTTGAGTTCCTTGTTTTGTGTCAAGCTCCTTAAAAAATGAAACAAAGGATATGAGGATAGTTCTTTTACTATGTCAACCTCATTAAAAAATGAAATAGTATCCATGAGCATGGTTATTTTCCTGTTTCAAGCTCGTTAAAAAATGAAACAAACCCCCTTCCAATTCGAGTCTTTGATTAAATCTCGTAAAATCCCAGTCGAGTCTTTCACTTGATCTCCTAAGTGAACCCTCATTCCATACACTTAGGTGAATGAAATTAATCTTGGGAGACATGTACCTCGAATTGATTCATTATGTTGGGTGCATGCAAACTTATCTCAAGCGTAGTTTATCTTTGTTTCAAGCTTTTGTAAAAATGAAACCAAATCCAAGCATAGTTTTTTCTCATGTTTCAAGTTTGTGAAAAATGAAACCATCTTCAAGTATACTCAAGCATAGTTTCCCATGTTTCAAGCTCGTGTAAAAATGAAACCATTCCCAATTTACATCTCGTGACTGCCTTTTTATCAGCTTGTTTTTTAGATGAGCCTTGGTTTTTTCATTTCCATCGTCACCATCTCTTTGGTCGATCATTCGCTTTCACTTGGTGGTTTTACCTTTGCCTAAGGAACATCTTTGATGAGTGGCCCTATTATCCAGCCTCTTGACTATTACATGTTTTGAGTAGTTCCATCATTACTGAAACCAGTTGATATCCTTTTATACCACTCATTCTTCTAGGCACGGTCATTTTTCAACTCTTTTCTGACTCTTGAAAAATGAAAATATTGTTGAGCACTTGTCGCTTTGAACTCATAAAAGTAAATGAATTGGCATCTACTCAGTATAATTTTAACCCTTTTCAAGACTAAGATAGACTAGTGTATGAAAAAGGAACACCTTAGTCGAACATGGCTAGGAGGTTCTCTCGAATATTATTTTCTACCTTTTCATATTCAAGAGACAAACTAAGAAAGGAACATGATGGAGTTTTATTTTTTGTTTCTTTTTTAAACTCTCTAAACATGAAAAAGATACTGAGTTATTCTTCCATCGTTTTTGTAAAACTTAAACAACGAAAGACTTGTCACCATGATGAGACCGAGTTCCTCCTTCCTAGGACTTGTAAAACTTACTAGGATGGATTCATCCCAAGGATGAATTTATATGACAATCATATGGTATCCTCTTAAAGCTTATGTAAAAATAAAGAGGTACTCGCTAGAAATAGCGGGGGAAAAGATTAGATGAAACATCCTTTGTATTGGTAGTATGTCGCTCTTGAACATGACACTCATTTGTTTCTTGTGTCGGGTTTGGGATATCCTCATTTAGCCACTTGTCCTTCCGGGTTTGGGTGATCCATTTTGCCTCTCATTTGACTATTCCACCTCTTCATTATGACCCTTGGTCCAATGTTGATTCTAATGCTACCACATGTTTTGGAGTTGTGTCACCAATATGTTCAAGAGAAGTCCAATCTGTAGTTATTTACCTACACACCATTTGAGTCATTGTTACAGTCTTGAAACTTATTTCATTGTGTTCCTCGTTTCAGGTCGATGATGGGGGAATCATTATGACCCTCCTTCGATGGGTCACTTCCTGTCATCTTCAACTCATTATCCAGGAAGATAACTTAGAAACTCCCTTAGAGCTTGCATCCCTTAATGGCAAGTTCTTCACATCCGACGATAGGTTTTCATGATTGGCCTTCGATTGGATGATTCCATGAGCGTTCAACTTCAACTTCATTATCACATTCACAGATTGTATTGTTGTACCTTGAGATCCATTGTCATTATGGGTGGTTTCTCTCATGCCTTATAATAGTCCACATCAATGGCAGGTAATAAGGTGGTTTTCTAGCATATTTAATTGTGACACATTCATTCACATGTTAGAATTCCTACTTTGATTTGACTGTGACACATTCATTCAAATGTTAGACCCTGAGTCTTGTCTGATATGAGTTAGGCTGCGTGGAGTTATATGTTATTTGTTATTGTACACATGTTTCTGCTATACGAAGGGTTGTGACCATACCATGGGACTTTAAATTTATGGTGATCCTTCTATATTGGATGATTTTGTCCATACCATGGATCTTAGATTTACATATGATCCTTCTTATTTAGATGGTTGCGCCCATGCCATGGATCCTTTCATATAGTCCTTATTATCTAGATGGTTTCGCCCATGCCGTAGATTCATGTCTTTCCCTCATATATGTATATGTATATGCATCCTTGATTTGCAGGTCTCCTAATAGTGTGTGTCCTTGTCCTTGCTAAAGCTCGTAAAGCATCTCAACCATCACTCCTCATTCTGCCTTCATGCTTTAGGAGGCATATGTTGCACAGTATTTTGTCACACCTCCTGCACTTCCCTGTGACATACCCCGAAGTGCCCAAAACATTACCATTATAAAGTATACACATCCATGTATACAGCTCAGATCCCTCCTAAGACTTTGATTGGAAAATTCCTTGATCTTTCCCTGAAGAAATAGCTCGTAAAACCCTAAAATGAGGGTCATCGCTCTTATGAGGCTTAAAACAACAATGGTCACATGTTGATTTGTACTTGACCAGCGATGGCATCGCTCTGTTCCCTTGCATACCCGTGATGATCCCAAAAAGGTAATTTTCCCAAAGGAGATGAGCAGCTTCGTGATCTATAAGCTTCCAGAGCAGCGAGCTGGAGGTTGTTTCACATAGATGAGGTTGAATTCTCCCAACTTGGCCTCTTTTTCTTATCCCTATGAGCTACCTTCTTGATATGAGGGCCTAATCCTATCCTTGGAGAAGTCCTAACTCCCTTTCCCAGTTTATAAATTCATCCTCTCCCATTCCCAAATGGTTGGTCTATGTCTATTTGCACCCTTATGCTGAGATTGTGCCTAAGGCTATTCATTTGACTTGGAGAAGGAGTGCTTGGAGATTTCTTGGCTTGGACTTGGATTACCACTCAAGGAGATCCTTTCAACATCAAGGCTTTGGTTGTAAGCTTCCCTTTATTTCCTAATAATATACAACTGTTGGTTCATCTTCCCAAAATATATATGTTCATGTATTATTTATCTTTACATTCCTTGATCAATTAAGTAGGTTGTTATTGGATTTACTATTGGTTTTGGCATGCTTTATTGTCTCTTGATCACTTTTGTAGGTACATAAACACTAAGAGGAGCAGGAACAAGTCTGTGACACAAGCGATTCAAGGCCCTCAACAAAGGAAATTGGAATAGCATCAGAACGAGGTAGGTCATCTCTTTTGTTCTTATTTTCAATTATAACCTAGGAAGTTGTCTAGTTGATTGTCACTTCAGTTTCTAGACCCACTCATTGGGCTAGAGGGATCATCTCCGTTCACAGGGAGGATTAAGCCAACATTGCCCAATTCCCCTTGCCTACTAAAACTGCACATATTTTTCCTCCTAGGGCCTTATCCCACAACAACCATTTCCGACTTAAACTGCACAATTTTGTCTCTCAGCGGCCACTGCGCAATTATTTCCCTCAGTGAGGACTATAGAAATTTCCCTCAACCTGGCCTGAGTTACGCGTTGTGCAGTCTCAATGATCAAGATTGATCCTTGGCTACTTGAACTATGCAATTGCGTAGTCACTGAGCCTTCTCCCTTGACCTGTCACTAAGTCCCAACCCAATTTATGAATCCAAGTGCAACATCTTAGGCTACGGTTTATTAGACTGATATCGCCATGTCATGAGTAAATTACAGACTCGAGAATTCTACCAGACTATGATAAGATGATGAAGAAGGAGATTAAGAAGGATGACATGCTAGATGACTCTCAAGGCGCTGAGGAGAAAAGATATTTAACATATTAGAATACCAAGGAACCCAGGGTATGATAGAAGATTGGGACCACATGAAGACTCCATCTTATGCATAACCCTTTGGAGGGTAGGTATGGAAAAAAAAGCACATCTTTTTTGAAATACACCTCTTACTGTAGCATGAAGGATTTCTTATCATTGTTGTATCATTATGTCTTCAATGACATGTATGGCTGCAAGCACTAAAATTCATTCCATTTGTTTCCTCTAAGTGTTTTTCTCCCTTTCCCTTGTTCGATCAACTATCGTCTTTTGGCATGTTTGACCGTGATGTCATGTTTTCGAACCTTCCTGGCGGTTTCGAAGGTTGATCTTTGTGTATACGATTTTTCCTAGCCATGTAAAAACCTATCGTACTCATACACAATCTCTTGAGTGTTGTCACACAAGTGTCGTCACGATCATCGTAAAGTCTATCTTAGGTGTCGCACTTGTCATTTCATGTCATGAGAAATTCACTCAGAGGGTAATGCTTTCTTTATATTCTGGTGGTCTATGTTGTCGTATTCTCAAAGTATGTTAGGTTTGTGATCATAGTTCAAGTTCATCATAAGTCCATCTTCCTCCCGCACTTAGCCATTTTCAGAAAATCTTCCTGACCAGGAAACTCAGCGTCAATGGGCCCCAAATAAGCTACATTATGCAGTCTCAGCCCTCAATGATGTGACCTTGATGACTAGAAGTGTGCAGTCACTGTCCTCTAAGGTAGTTGCATTGCGCAATTCTAAATTTTAGCAACCTTCCTTGACTCCCATAATTGCGCAACAGTTCCTTCTAGTCTTGCTTGAACTGCTCATTTTGCACTTTCAATCCTCAAGATTTTCCCTTTCCTATTGGAATCTCACAATGCATAGAGAGCCCAACCTCCCTTTTCCTCCATCACTCCGTAGAGGTGTCCCCTAGTGTCCTCCCTCAGTTGGAGCTCATTTTCCTCAAGAACTACGTAGTTTTGGTTTCCAAGCCTCTCTGCTTCCTAGTCCTCCTTGCCTCTGAAAACTGTGTAGATTTGACCTCCCTTGCCTTCACCTTGCAACAACCACTACTGACTTGAATTACGCAATCCTATCTCCCAATGGACACTGTGCAATTTTTCTCCTTAGTGAGGATTGTGCTCAAAAGTTCCTTAGTCAAGCCTGAGCTACGCTCTACACAGTCTGAGTTATCAAAATATCTCCTTTCCAATTGGAACTGTGCAATGAGTAGTCACTGAGCCCTATCTCCCAACCTGTGACTTTTCCCAAGCTCATTCCATGGATGATAATGCACCATCTTCGAGTAAGGAGTTTTTAGATTGATGTCGTCCTATCATGAGTGAATTGCAGGATCAGGTATACTCTCAAGTCATGGCAAGATGATGAAGAAGGAAAAGTAGGAGGGAATCATGCTTAAAGGCTCACCTGTAGTTGAACGACAAGTGAACCTATCAAGAGAAAGCAAAGGCCACGAGTTTGCAACCACCTCCCAAGACCGAATATGAGTGAAGACCCTACATCATCAAGCTATGCAGAGGATAAGAGAGATCGCACCCAAGAACACATTTATCACTCAGCAGCAATAGCAGCTTGACATTGCCACCTCAGCAATCCAATCCATGTCACCAGTGTCATTTCAAGTTGTGTCATGATTTTTCAAAGGCTACATCACTATTATGAGCCATGTATATTGTAAATCAAATGTAATGTAAAGTGGAAGTCCAATGAACACACATGAATATGAAGAGTCACATCAGTTGAAAATTCATAGGAAGTTGAACAGTCATGAGAGTAGTCAAAGAGTCACAAGGGTCAAGCATCACCCATTGGTTATATATACCCCCTCATTGTATGAGAAAAAGACTTTTCACCTTGGCTCCTCCCGAAAAGCATTAGAGAGATCAGTCAATTCTTTGAGGAGTAAGGAGTGGCTCCAATGTCCCACTATTGGGGCTAGTGATGTACAATGTAATTATGTGTCTTGGAACTTTTTCTTAATTACATAAGCCTTTTCAGGCCAGCACGTTTCCATACATGACTTATGGATCTTTGTAAGACTATTATGTGAGCATTTATATTTCATATTTTCTTTCACATGTACTAAGAAAGTTGAACTATTTTGGTTGTTTTAGTGCTTATCTTGTTGGGAATGTGTTGTAATGGTTTTCACTGTTGTCACATCCTTGTGGATTATTCCACAGGATACTAGAAAAAAAATTCCGTACTTATCATTTATAACGATCGTCACATCCGTTGTGGACTGTTCTGTTGGATGTTAGATGGATCTTCCCATGTTCATTGGTTGTATTGATTGTCACATCCGTTGTGGACTATTCTGTTGGATGTTGGACATGCCTTTTTGGTTCATATGTGTCTCTTCCTAGGTGGTACTATTACCTCTCACTTAGAGGCTCATTTTCTTCCCCCTTTTTGTAGTAAGAGAACCTAGACACAGTTGCGCTGCACACTCACCTTGTTGTTCGAAGACACCATTGCATTACTCTCTTGTGCTAAAAGCTAGAGCCAAGGCAGATATTTGAGGATTTTGAAACCAGACCTTTATACCAAATGGGGCTCCTACAACTAATGGTGTGAGTTCTAATTGGGACTTCATATTGAGGAGATCCCCTTAGTTCATGGATTTCCAGCAGTTTCTCATCCAGATCACCTCACATGTTACTTGAATTGCAGCCATGTATTTTGCTTCTACCGAGTTGACCGCCACAAATCTTTGCTTCCTGTTATACATGTAAACCGTTCTGTAACCAACACTGAAAATTCCACCTCATGTATTCTTTTGTTCATATGTACTGCCTTCCCAATATGCATCTGTGAAGCCACATAGTTTCACTCTCTCTATTCGTCTGTACCACCATCCATACTAGGGCAGTGCTTCTAAGGTATCGTAAAACATGCTTCGCTCCCTTCCTATATAATTTGGCAGCCTAACCATAGCTTAGCTCAGTTGTTTGACTGCATAACACGTATAAGTTCATGTGCATACAAGATACATTAGTGAACCCACTAACTACCAATAAATGGTAGCATCCACTTCTTCACCTGAAGTGGCATCCTCCTTCCTCCAGTTGGTCACTAATGGTGTCTCCATGGGTTTATAACTCTCCATACGGAATCTCTGCAGTATCTCGTTGGCATAATTTTCTCGAGATACAAATAACCCCCCATCATCTTGTGATACTTCTAACCCAAGGAAGTAGTGCATGTGACCCATGTCCTTCATTTCAAATTCCCTTGCAAGTTCCTCCTTGCAAGATCTGATCAGCTGCTCATCACAAGTCAAAATTAAATCATCAACATATAAGATAATAATAATAAATTTACCTTCTACCAACATGCAATATAGGTTTTCATCCGCTTCACTTTTAATGAATCCCAAACTAGTGAGAAAGTTGTCGATCCTAGTGTACCAAGCACGAGGTGCTTATTTAAGACCGTACAATGCTCGTTTGAGTCTACACACATGAGATTCTCGATCAAATGTCTCAAAACCTTCTAGTTTCTCGATGTACACCTCATTCTCAATAACACCATTGATAAATGTTATTTTTACGTCCATCTAGTGTATCTTCTACCCCATTTGCGCAGCGAGTTCCAGAATTGATCTAATGGATGAATACCTTGCCAAATGGAAAATGTTTCCTCATAGTCAATTCCCTCAAATTAAGAGAATAATTTGGCTATAAATATGGCCTTATACTTCTCTATTCTTTCATATGTCACATGTTTAACCTTGAATATCCATCTCAAACCCACAACCGATTTATCTATTGGTCTTGGGACCACTTCCCAAATATTATTCCTTACAGTGGATTCATACTCTTACACCATTGCATCAACCCATACAGGTTTCTCTACTTATTCCTTGAAAGAGGATGGCTGAGTATCTACAGGCTCAGTCATTAGAGCCATGTAGCTAGTGTACCGTTCAAGTGACCTACTCTACCCATGCAAATTTGAAGGAGCTCCCACATTCTCTCTCGCATCTTGCACAATTTTATAAGCTTCCTTGGTTATTTTTTTGCCTTCTCTGGATGGTTCTACCTAAGTGGATGTCTCCACTCTCTACTCCTCAATTTTTCGTTGCCCCACAACTTCCTGAAGCTTCTCCTTTGGAACTAAAATATCCTCTTATAGTGGGATATGAAGCTCCCTCTCAAGGGAGCACTGTATCACTTCCTCCTCATTAAATTTTACATCCCTTCACACAAATATCATTCTGAGGGAAGGTAAGTACACACAGTAGTTGTGAGGAGTTTTTGTGTAACCCGCAAATATCCCCAACTCTGATTTTGGATCAAGCTTCTTTCTTGATTCATTCGAGTCATGGAAGTAAATAGAGGCTCCAAAAATCCTAGAGTGTGACACATCCAACTTTCTCCCCGAGAAATCCTCCTCTGGTGTGATCATACCAAGAATCCAATGAGGACTCTAGTTTTGCAAATAAACTATTTTGTTGCACGCCTCTCCACAAAAATGTAGTGGTAGGCCTTGGTTATGCAACATAGCCCTCACAACTCCCACAATTCTACGATTCTTTCTCTCAGCTACCATATTCTGTTGTGGGTTGCAGGTTGTTACCATCTCTCTTTGAATGCCTTCATTCGCACATAAATTATCGAATTCGTTCAAAATGTACTCACCTCGATTATCACTCTTAAGAGCCTTCACCTTCTTGTAGGTTTCCTTCTCAACCGATGCCTTGAATTCTATAAATTTGGAGAATGTCCCACCCTTCTTCCACATGAAGAAGATACAACACTTCCTTCAAAAGTCATCGATGAAAATGACAAAATATTTGTGTCTGAAAATGGAGGCTATCGAGAAAGGTTCATAGACATCAAAGTGGATACTTCCCCAAGGTACATACTTTGCAAACATCATGTTGCTGAAGTGCTCCTTTATGGAGGCCAGTGGTTATTTTTTGCATAATATTTAAGGCACCATGATGTAAATTTCCCAATCTCTTGTGCCAAATTTCACTGACATCACGGCTATGCACTTTCTTTTCCTGATTTCTTAATGTAGCACAATATTCCACATCTAGGTTATACAATTTCTTAACCCGAACCTCGATCTGCTTCACCTTTCTTGTGGCTACGTGTCTCACAAATGTTTTTCGTTTGTTGAAGATCACATCATAATGACGGTCTTCCAAAACTGCAACATAGACGACATTTTTCTTTAGGCCTAGAATGAACATGGCATCCTTGACCCTAAGAGGGGATCTCAACTCCCTCTAAAAGGTGATTGTACCAATCCTTGTCACGTTGTACCTTCTGTTTTCCCCCACCTCAATGTGCATTTGGAGATGTTTCTCCTCCAGGTCACTGAAAAAATCTCTACACCTTGTCATGTGGAACAATGCACCTGAATCCAAGAACCACTTGCTTCCCATAACTGTGCTTTCCATGCATGCAATAAGGGTGAATTCAAGCTCGAACTGTGAAGCCAAGGCTTCACCTGTTGCTCCTCCTGAGGTCTTCTTGCTCGACTTTTTATGTGGACATTTTCTGGCATAGTTCCCAAATTCAACACAATTGAAGCATTCAATTTTGGATAATTTTTTCTTCTACCCCCTTGGTTGGATTCTAGTTTGTTTTCAGATTTATTCCCTTTTCCCTTATTTCCCTTTCCAACAAATGCAAATTTTCCCTCATCCTTTCCCTTAGATGAAGTCCCATATTTTGTATCCTACCTTATCTCCTCTTGTACCAAATCAGACCATTAGCGTTCCCAATTCAGTAATTTATCCCTCACATTCGCTGAATCTTAGTAGTTGTGCCAGCTTTTGGGAAGCCCTAGGAGTGTTAAGCATACCAATTCATCTTCAGCAACATTTACACCAACCCCACCAAGTTCATCATGAATTGTGTGAACCTACTCATATACTGCAAAACAATGTCATTCTTTTGTATCTTGATATTTCAAAATTTATCCTTTAGCTCTAGCTTCCTGTGGTCACTACTATTCTCAAAAAAAAATCATATTTTTATTCTCCTTTCCTTGACTACATCTTTCTTCCATTGAGCTAGGTTTTGGGCATTAGTTGATCCTTGTTTTGCAATGTTTGTCTTGACATATTCTAGCAATTTTCTATCACCCAACATCGCCTCCATGCGATCCTTCCATGCAATGAAATTAGATTTTCCTTCCAAGGCATACTCTAGTCTCGGCTCATTGAAGGTCATCTTCCCAACTCTATAGAGATCCTGCTACACTGAACTGCAAATTTGATCCTCCGGAGAAACAACTTCAAAATTCTTGCTCTAATGTGAATCCTGCTCTGATACCATGTAGAAATTATGGTGTATATTTGAAAATTATCATGAAATTTTAATATAAATCACAAGAAACAAACCTACTCTACTACTCTGCATAATTCAATTTACAATTTAGAACATCAGTCACAAACATGCAATGAGAAATAACACACATGCACAGAGTATTTTTCCAAGGGAAAGCAGTCTACTAAAAACCCCTTTGAATTCTTGAATTAATCTAATGAATAGAGATGTATTACAATTGATTTCCCGCTCTAATCACAACCTGCAAGTGAATATAAAAAAAATTCTCTTCTCACTGAGAAGCTCTAACCTAGAATTATTCAATTTCTACCTCTACTTGAGCCCCTATTTCCTTGCGCATTTCCTGAGGAAATTAGGCCCCTATTATTTAGGAATTTCCTCCAAAATTATTGTTCAATTTCCAACGTTAATCATCTAATTGCATGCAACACCTATACACTTAAGACTAATCTACAATTGAAGTGACATTGCCTTGGAATCTCCACCATAGTTGGGGAACTTGAATTATCTACATGCACTAGATATTTTGGGATGATTGATCAGTTAACTGGATGATCACTACATGATACTGAATTCCCACTACATAATTGACCTTCCACTAGTTCGTCCAGTCGTTGGAACTAGTTTAACTAAAAATAATTTGAAATAACTAACCTTGATTGCTACAAATTAGCAATCACATATGTTGAACTTAACTCCAAGCCCTCTAACTCGAATTCACTGAGCTAAGTGAGTGACAATAGCCATGTCACACAAGTTAACTACCTTCAAGTTTTCTGCTGACATGGAAATTCAAATTTTCTCAATTTGACCACAGCAAAATCAAATTGAGACTTTCTTGCTGCATTTTTCAACATCATCTTGTCTTGCAACTTGATATTTCTAACCTATGTACTCGTGGGCACTCAAACTCAAAGACCTGACACCCTCCCCCACTCTAAATATGCTTTTTACCTTGACAATGAACATCCCTTGGAAAACGTTTCATCACAAAAGGTAATGCATCCTCAAGAATATTGTTGATGAGAATGACATCTTATATCATTGAACAACCTTCGTAATGCATGAACCATGTGAAGAATGTTCATTTCCTGACACTGCTAAACCCTATGAATCTGTGAATTCCCCTATAAGAATGTCATGTGTTGGATCCCTTCATGTCATCAACTAATCAAATAGCTAATATAATCATAGCGCAAACTCAAAACAAACTCATGCCACTCAAAAAATGCAAGCACCATCAAATCTCCAATGTAATCCCAAACATCTATACACATACTTATCACCTCAAACATGTTGACCATGAAGTACCTTTGATAGGTACTCCACATCTTATCGCGACTCAGAGCAACTAACAATAATCCTACCACTAAAATATCATAGAGAAGATGAAGTGGGTAGCCTCGGGGACTACCTCTCTATACTCCAACTCCACCTCTTGAATATGTGCCTTGCTCTCTCGAATATGCTCTATCCAATTCTATAAATGGTCCTCCTTCTCCTAGAATTAACTCTCCATATATTTTTGCAATATATCTCAACAAAGGGGGATAGAAACCTATCCTACCCTCACTATATTTGATCAACCTAACTATGGATCCTCAAGTCAACCCTCTAATGTCTCTCTTGTCTCCTCAAGCTCCATGCTTGCTTGTTTATACCAAGGATCATCATCTTGAACCTCATCCCAAATTGCATATTAAATCCTTCCATCTCCGTAATCATCAAAGTGATCCTAAATCACATCACTCTCCTCATCATATATGTCAACAAAGTCAACATACTCGGGTATTGAAGTCTCAACATCAACCATGTTAGGTCTCCTCAGAGACTCAAAACTCTTTATCAAGTCAATAATCATTGTTGTCTATTGTAGGAGAGTAGAATATACACAATCCAACCTCCTATCAATCTTGTCTACAAGTTGTCTCTCCTCCACATGGATAATTGTCATCTTAGCACCTCCATCCAAAATGGCATGCATGGTCAGAAAAATCATAAGCTCATCTCTTGAAAGAATGAACAATCACCCCAAATTTGGCACAGGTACAACTCTCTCTCCAATCATAAATTCTTATCCCAATACAATATTCATCCAACTGAATGATGGTGAATTCAATCTTCCCATTCCAACATCTGATCTTCACTATGACATATTTTATCATCGCAAGAGCTCTCCTATCCTCAAAATTCACTACTTTGAAGGACATATGGATTGGAACAACTTTCAAACCCAATGTCCTCCTTATATCCTCCCTTATGAAGTTGTTAGTATCATTGTTATCTATCAAAGAAACCTTCTAACTCACACCTTCACATACACTCACATAGTTCAGTCAGTTCCTACGCTAATCATGCTTTGTAGTAGCCTCTTTTGAAGAAGTTTCACCCAAAACTTTCTTCCCTCCTAAACATGGACAATATGCTTGTTGCATCACAATTAACCTCTACTTCAACAAAAAATTCTTTTCCATATGATCTTCTATTCATATACAACATGAAACAGACTTCTTCTCCTTCCCCAAACTACTTTTCTTCAGTCCATCTTCTTTTGAATACTTCCCTTTCCCTTTACCTACCTTCTTCTTTCCTTTATCACCACCATGATATTTCCCTTTTGTCATCCCATTCACATGAAAATCCAAAAAATTATCAATTGTGGTGGTATCCTCTACAAGTGTCTAAACATTTTTCCTTCTCGCCATTGTTTTTTCCCATGGTTTCAATCCCACCATGAATTTAAGAAACATATATCCATCAAACATATCCTTGATATCCAATATGAGACCTAAATACTCACAAATGTAAGCTTGTCTACTACTACTCTAACTCAAAATCCTTAACTTAGTCTTCCAATTCCTATCCTTTGGTCCAAATTGTGTGTACAAAGTTTTTTTTATTTATGCACATGTTGTGATATCATCATGGATGTGACAAGCAACAATCTCCTTTTCCCTAGTCCTCCACTACAACTTTGTATTCCCTGTCAAATATGTATGAGCAACCCTAACCTTTTCCTCCTCTAGGCATGTCCCCAACTATCTAAGATATAGTTCCACATCCCAAAAAAAATTACCGATTACATTATCACATCTGGTACCATTATACAATTCTAGTTCCTTCACCTTCACCTTGACTGAAGTATTTGACGAACCCTCTCCAACTGCTTTCCTGGATACTGCAATCATCTTTGACTACTCGTGGACCACTAACACAAGATCACCAATCTTCATCCATGAGACCCAACTTTATCAAGAACTTGATGAATCAAATCAATCAAGATTGGATCTTGAGCATTATTTCTCTCAACTTGTGCAACATTCCTCTTGACCTCCATTGCTAAATCTACTCTAAAATATCTTTCGTAGTAAGGCAGTAGAATTTTTCTATGATACCACCTGTCACATCAAGGACAATGTCGTGAAGAGCACCAAAATTCAAATAGATTTCTTCATGTACTATTTATTCACTTAAGTGATCTTGAGTCTTGATACCATCTACCACACCCCCGAAGTGATCCTCAAGTTAATGCACATCAAGGCCCTCTGAGCATGTGACACCAGCAAGGTTCCTCACAATGGTTGTGACCATCTTATTAGTACTTGGCTCCCAAGCTACTTCTCTAGAAATTATACTTGTTATTCACATTTTAGATCTAATATGTGTGTAGAATCCAACATTTAATCTTAACACAAGTATAATGCTCAACTACAATTTGTGTCCACCACATAGAATCCACAATTATCACATTAACATCATGATACAATATAACGTCACATTCATACAATACAAAATTTCTCAAAATAAAGTACACCACATATATAAGAATGAGACCCTTAGTCCTCCCTTCAATTATGTGTGTGTGTGTGTGTCTTCAATTACAATGTTGCAAACTTACAGATTCAAGGCCCTTGGCCCTTCTCCTAAAATACAACCAAAAACAGTTTGTTGGTTCCCAAAACCAAGTCCCAAAAGACAATAAGAAAGACATTTCCCTCTCTCAGCCCAAGACTCCTCTTGCACAACTCGGGCATGGTAGTTGTCCATTAGGATCAGTCGTTCAACAACTCACATGATTATCTCATGGTTTGTAAAACTCCTTATTCCACCGTCAAGGTAGAGTGAGCCCTCATGCAACTGCTCCACTCATTTGGTCTTGTTCCAACTCTGCACAAATCCTTATTATGTGAATTATTTCCTTGAGTAATCCCTACTCTCCTCACTTATTCCATCGGTTATATATATGTTACCACGATGACTAAAAAAGGTTGCTCAAGCAGTCAGGTTGACACTCTGTCTCCCCGATCCAACTCTCATTTCATCTCAACTTGTGCGAGTAACCCCAAATTTTGGTTGTCTTGACTCGTTTCTTCTTGAGTGTCGTTACTTGTGTAATCTCGGCCAATTCATTCCAACTCTTGGGTGCATTTAGGTGCTTCATGCCAACTCGAGGGAACCTCATTCCACTTCACCTGGGCATGCTCAAGACAACTCAGATGCTTCATGCAGGTGCTCTCGTGTCAACTAAAGCACCTTGCGTTCTCTTTATCCACTCATCCCAAATCTCCAAAAATGTCACACAATCATCAGAAATAATGTGATGCTCATCTCATCTCACTACTCAACTTGTCCAACCTGTGGTGCTCATGAGAACTCAAGCTCAGAGGCTTGACCAACCTTACAACATCTTTTGAGGAAGGATGCTAGCCTAGGTCCACCATGGTTTTATGTTTATGTTTTCTAAATTAAATTTTGATTTTTTCTATGTTTTATAGTTGTGGCCTATTATTATCCCCAACTATTATTTGTAAACTCCATTATGACATTGACATACATTTGTCTTGGCCTAGATATAGCACTAAAGTAGGTTTGTATTGATAATTTTGCTAGGTAGAAGAAACTTACAATATATTTACCCTTTTTTGTACAATTTCCCTTGGAGAATGCTACCACAATAATACTTTTGTCTATATATGGTTGAATTATGAATCAATGAATGTGCATCAAATTAACCTCAAATATATATATATTATATATATATATATATATAGTAGATAGGAGAGAGAGAGAGAGAAGAGAGAGAGGAGATATATTATTGATAATTTATATATATATAATATATTTTTTTATTTTATTTATATATAAAGTTATTTTATGAAAAAACTCATGGGAACTTTAATTATTCTGTAACTTTATTTTAAAATGTATTTCACTTGTATTATACGAGTGAATCATTTTAAAATAACTTTGATTTTTTAAGTAATTTTTTTGTATGCAACTCTCGTTTATAAAGTAACTCGTTGTAAAAGTGATTTTCACTTGTTATATATAAGTCAATCACTTCATAAAGCAACTTATTTCTAAAAGTGAGCTTATAGGAAAAGTTAGTGAGGGTAATAAATTTTATAATTTCTCAGAAACACCCATCCCCACATGAGCCAACTTCTACCTACCACGTGGCTCTTTGTTATCATTAATGTTTTTTCTTCTTCTTTTTTGTAAAATGCCATGACTCTCACATTTGAAGTTCATTTTCATTGTTGTTGTTTTTTTTAACAACCTCTTTTTTCAATAGTTTTCAATCCAAATAGTCAACTTCAAAATTTGAATGCATGCTAGCTACATGTTATAATATGGCTACTCCAACTAAATTTTTTCTTACCTATACCAACTAATTCTACATAGAGGGTGTTCTAAGAAGTAAAGGATAGTATCATATTTTCTTAGGAAAAGAAAAATCCCCTAGTTTTGTTGATAAAAATTCCAAATGGGATAATAAGAATGACAAAGCATGTGGATTAATCAGAATGTTTATTTCTATTTATTTACAATTTGATATTCAAGGAATTGAGACATGGATGAAGCCTGGGAAAAGTTGAACATTATATTTGTTGAACCTAATGTGATTAGATCTCATCACCTTGAAACCTAGATCATGATTTTAAGTCCTAATGATTTATCTTGCATTGAGGATTATTTATCTAAATGAAAAACACTTAGATATTTATTTAAATATCATACAGTTGATTTAAAGGATGGCCAATGTGTATATGTTATTATTTCCAAGATTAGACTTTGTGTATCTACATTTTGTGCCATTAGAGAAGCTTTAGGGGCTACATATCAAGATCCTAGTCTTAAATATTTTTGTGACTCTCTTATTGAAGTGCAAGGAAAGATTTTGTGTATTGAATTGATAAATACTATAGATACATTTTACAAGGCCTTAGTGGCCTAATATAGAGATAAAACCAAGCATCCAAAGAAGCAATATTGTTGCAACAATAAGCAAAAAAAAGGTCCCAAATCCTCTTGGTCAACTTCTACTCCCAATGGTGACAAACGAACAAAATTAAAAATTAAAAAGACTAGAATATATTGCAATTATTATGGGAAATATGATCATATAGAGTCTAAATGTTTTAAAAATATGGAGGCTTTAGAAGTAGAAATGAAGAAGCACGACATCAATCTTGATTCTTCTTCGTCTAACACTTATTCTCAAGAACATGCACTTTTAGCTTATGTTTTATATTTCAGTGCAACCTCTACTTCTTTTTTTTATGAGCACTTATTGATTATGGAGACTATTATCAAATGGCTAAGGATAAAGCCAAATAATTTTCTCTCAATAATAACACCAAAAAACCATTTGTTAGTGATTATAAATCTCTTATTGATGTAAGGTTTGGAACAATGCAAGTATATAATGATCATTTCAATTATTTATTATGGGTTCCAAGTATTTCCTACAATATTCTATTAGTATATCAAATCACTTATTCGGGTGAAGGTAAAACAATCATAGTTTTCAACTCACCAAGTTGTAGACATGTCCTTCCTCGTGGAATAGTCGATAACGTTACTAGGTTGCATAAGTTTAACAACTTTGGTTCATCACATTTTCCATAATTTTTTATTGTTCACAATGATGAATTGAGAAAACTTTTGCATGAGTATTTTTCTAATATAAACTATTCATCATTGCAATAATTATGTAATAAAAATATGGTGATTTCTCTTGCTCTCATTTCTTGCAAGGGTGGTGTTTCTGCTAGTTGTTTTCTTAGCAAACTTAATTAGAAATAATTTGACAAATGAGCCTCTTTGCATGCCTCAGCCCCGTTGCAACTTTTTCATAGTCATTTATGTTGGATTTTAAGCAAAATCATAGGATCTACGTGTAAAAAATACTAGATATGCTAATTGCAAAACAAGAAAGAAGAGAGAATAAAATTGTTTAGAAATTGACTAATGACCTGAGACAATTTGAGTTACTCATTAAATATTATGATATATTATTGTTGAACATAAATATAATATATATACTCTGCAAGGGGAAGAACCAATTCAAATTAGAGTTGGTGTTCCATGTGCATGCCCTCAATATAACTCAAAATCACTTTCCCTAGTGGCAAACTAAGTCAAAATTAGATTAGGAAACCAATGCTTAGAAAGGTATCCTAAAATGGATTGAAATTGAAGTAGTTTTAGTTATAAATTAGTTAGAACTTATTAATAACTCTCATATGAAAAACTACCAACAAGTTAAACTCCAAAATAGAACTAAAAGTCAACTAACAAAGGGAAGAGAGAGAGAAATGGCAGTTAACTACTACAAAGTAGGGAGGAAGTGTGTACTCACCCTAAAAAGGCCTATGCATGAGGCACTATTAATCAATTGATTTTAATTGTCCATGTCATCCTCCAGCCAAATTCTAGTTAGTGTCACATGTCATCATAGGTGGCAACCCTACTAAAAATAGAAAACCCTAAAAGAAAATTTGTCAAATGATTGGGAACATCTAGTAGTGAATTAAAAGTGGTCATGTGTGTGTGGAGCGATAAAAAGGTGTCTCTGTAACTCCTAATTACCTCACATTAATTGTCAACCCAGGGACGACTTTTTATTTCAAGAGTGTACTCAGTCTGAGGCGGCTATTTACTGAAGAGTAATGTTTTGCAGTATAGTGCTTAAAATACAAAAGTAAATGAAAGATGGAAACAAAATCTAATTGGAACAGCAAGAAACTGAAATGTTCTAAACTAAATTATTCACTCAAACAACCATCAATCGAGGATACAGTAGCAATAACTCATTCCTCTAGAAATTGATGCAATTAAAATCAAACTGGAACAGGATAATCAATCTGGGAATGAGGAAGCAATAACCAATGTTCTCTACAGTTGACAGTCCTGCTTTAAAGCGATTAAAAGGAAATCGAAATTGAACTGAAGCTGCTATTGAAAGTAAACTAGGAAAACTCTTTAAAAGCAAACTCTTGCAATTAATCAATAGAAATGAACAGCAAAGTAAATGGACAGCAAACTGGAATTAAAGGAATTGAATAACCAATCCTATTGAACAACAATCTGTAATGAATATCAATCAAATGGAACAACAAATGGAATGAAACCATAATTGAAATAGAACAGCGAAGCTTTATATTTGAAATGAGCAGCATAACAATATACGTTGAGAAGGATAATAATCTCTGTTATGATGGAAAAGAACAGCCACACGATTCAATCTCAACTTGTGTAATAAAACATTTTCATAAAATATTATAATAGCTCCCTGCAAAAACATGAAACTGTAAGGCAATACGATTCAAAGAAACATGAATTAAATCAAACCATCACATGGTGGAAATTGGAAAGATATAATACAACAACAACATACTCCACCAAAGACTGGGCCCTTAGCCGCCAGTGGATGCTGCTGGGCTACTTCAGATGAGAAGAATGTACAACAACCCTTTTATTTATTCATCCTCAAATTGTGAAATCATTACAACAGAAAAAGCTTTGAAGATTACAATGGCAATGCAACCATTCATACCCTATCATGAATAATCCACCATCATTCTTGAATCTCTAGTTCTGAATCCTCAATTCTCCATCATTTTCCATCCCTGAAATCATCCCCCTCTCTGATCTCTGTTTTCATTTAAATAGAGAGATCAGAGAGCAGTTACAATAGAGATAATTACAACATGATTCTATTACAAAATTGGGATTTTTCCAACCAATTGATCAACAAGAAAATATATTTCCATCTATCTCTCAACAAGAGCAAGAAGAATTTGGCTTTGCAGCTGAGATTTGGAGGACGGCCGCAACAGCAAATCTGAGAAAATCGTGCTCAAATAACCCTGCATTTCTCTCAGTACAAGTCGAATTTGGGAAAATCTTTCTTTCGTTAAAATTAATTGGGTCCGTTTTGGACAAAACACATGTTCCAGATTTTCCAGATTCTTCTCCATTTGCTCAGAATCTCAACCACAAAATTGTCACTCCTTATTCCAACGCATTTTTGAGTTGGCACTTTTAATGATCAAATCTTCAATCTGGAAATTATCTTGGAGGCTAAAAATGGAAAATAATGTTATAACCAATTTATTAAAACTATCATTGATAAAATAATTCATAATCATCAATTTATTAGAAATAAAGGAGAATAAATAATATTCATTCATAAGAGCATAAATCATTATAAAATAGAATTTAAATGATAAATTATAACAAATGATAATAGAGAAGAGTAAAAATGGATGAAATAAGTGTTACAAAGTGGTCGTATTCACGGCCCAACAGTGTGCCCCCAATAATGCATGTAATATGGTCAAATGATTGCTACAGTGTAGTATTTATGAGTTCCTAATGAACTATTGAGTGCAATGTACCCTAACACCCCCCCTAGGAAGCCCAATCAGGGAGAATGCTAGTGAATGAGTCCTGGAAATTCTCAATCATGTTAGATACTCATGTACAACAAAAAAAAATGAGTATAAAAAATTTACAACTATATTAGGTACTAATGGAACAACTTATGCAAGATTCAATATGAGAAGAGTGAGGAAAGGAGGGAAAAACTAGTGGGAAGAACCCCCACCCAGAAAAAATTAAAATGCATAGTATGTCAATTGCATAATTGTTATGAAGAAGAATGGTGTTGTTGATCAACCCCATCATCAATATATCTTTGAGATCTCCAATATCATCATATGAGAATCCTTTTTATTTTTTTATGGCTAATCCTTGTACTTGCTAACAATAGTAATAAGAGCTTGTAGAGTACCAAAATTTTGAAAACTAGTTGCTTATGACTTAGCAGTTTCACCCACTAGCTGACTAGATAATTGTAGAATATGATGTTTGATTCATAGCATGTGTTATACATTTCTAATGGGATACTAATGGACTTCTAAATCATATCCTAAAATCTGATCAAATATTTGTTCTGTTCAATATGCAAAATCATCTTGAAGATCTCCCTAAAAAAGAGCTGTTGGAGAAGTTATGTCATAGGACTAGTGTAAGGTATCAAAGAGGACTATATTTATGTAGCCATGTGATTAGAGAAACTTGAGTATAAAATCAATTTATTAGATGATGAACCAATAGAAATTAAAGCATTACCCATAACTTAATTATCTAGTGCCTTGTCTTCATTCTTCTTCTTGACATTGTTTGGAATGTAGTCTTCTTGACTATGTTGCTAAAGCACTTTGGACGTTAGATCAATTTTCTTCACCATACAAGAATTCTCTAAATGGAGCGCATTGTTGTAGTAGCTACATGTTGTTCACTTATTCTTATATTTTCCCTTGGTAATATTAGTATCCTTACTATATTGAGAGATTTCTCCATCTATATGATCATGACCCCTTGTTTTCTACCTACCCTTTTTGTTATTATCCTTTATTGTAAGTGCATAGGGCGTGGAAGGCTTAAGATCCCCTATGTGTATGAGATTTTCTACTCATGTGTCAAAGACTCAATGAAATCATCCAAATATTTTCTCTAATTCTTACCCATGGATACTTTAGCAATATGGAAAGGAGAGACAAAAAAAACTATTGAGGACCTAGTTTAGATAGTACAAAAAAGGATAAGTTGTTCCTCCTTCCTATCTATCCCACAAGATTTCACCTATGTCATCAGAGTCTTGAATATTGAGAATAAGTTATATAGGGTCTTGAAATGGTTAGGTTATAAATATATTTGCTTATTATCTAGTTGATGTTCTCTCAACTCATCTTTCCAAACAATCCCTCTAGTTTTGTTCAAACTTCCTCAAATGTCAAGCATGAATCAACACCAAAAAGTAGATTAGGGGTGATTGAAAAACAAGGTATCACATAGGCTTCATCCATCCTATTGAATTATTTTTATTTCTCAATGGTTGATGTAGGCTCAATTTCAATACCCATTGTAATCCTATAGAGTCCCTTATTGTGCATCAAAAGAAGGATCTTTAGCTTCTAGTCAAAATATTTGAAAAGAGGGATGATCACTGTGAGTTGGTCCATTCTCTTTAGGTTGTTCTAATATTTTCAAATCTGCAATAAAATTTCATTCTTCACACAACTCACTTGTGCTTGATACCATATTGTATTTTAAGCACAATCATAGGATCTGAGTGTGAAAGAATACTAGAGTAGCTAATTGCAAAAGAAGAAAAAAGAGAGAATAAAATTGCTAAGAAATTGACTAATGAACCAAGGAGACAATTTGTATTATTCATAAAATATGGTGATATATTATTGTTGAACATGAATATAATATATAGACTCTTTAGGATGAATATCCAATTTGAATTATGTTGGGTTTCCATGTGCATGCACTCAATATAACTCAAAATCACTTTCCCTAGTTGTCAAGTAAGTCAAAATTAGACTAGGAGACAAAAATTTGGAAAAATATCCTAAAATGGATTGGACTAGAAGTAAGTTGAATTAGAAATCAATTAGAACTTCTTAATAATTCTCACATGAAAAACACTAACTAGTTAAACTCCAAAATAGGACTAAAAGTCAACTAACATGGGGATGAGAGATAAAAATGGAAATTAACTACTACAAAGTAGGGAAGAAGTGCATACTCACTCTAGGAAAGCATATGCATGAGGTAGTTTTGTAATTGTCCATTTCATCCTCCAAGAAAGGTCTAGTCAATACCCCATGTCATCCTCGGTGGCACTGTTTACTAAAATTAAGCATGCTAAAAGTAGAAAAATAGAAAAATTTTCAAATGATATGGAATGTCTGGTAATGAATGAAAAGTGGCCAAAGTGTAGGTCCTGCTAAGATATTAATGAACTATTGAGTGCAATGTACCCCAACAATTTGTGTGGTACACTTCTTCTCATTCTTTCTCTAGGTACAAGCACTTCTTAAATTTCAGTGGTGACTTCTCCATACGCACTTGGGTTTACTTCTTAAAACTTGAAAGTGAATTTTTGACTTGTTCTAGGCCTACAAGGTCCTTGTAGAAAAAAAATATGGACATCAACAATAAAAGTTAAGAAGAGATAATGGAAGTGAATATGTCAACAAAAAACTCACAACTTATTGCACTACACATGCCATTCAATGCAAAATATTGTTCCACATTCACCATGGAAAAACTATATTGTTGAGAGAAAGAATCATACATCAAAGGAAATGACAAATTGTATGATTCTCTAAGGGATTAAGTCTTAATTATTAGGTATAAGCAAAAAATTGTGCAAATTACATTGTAAATCACTGTCCCACAAAGGCTTTAAAAAATAAAACACTGAAAGAAATATGGACTAACATTAATCCATATATGAGAAACTTCTATGTATTTGGTGGTTATGCATGGGCTCACATGTCTGATAAGAAAAGGAAAGCCTTACAGCCTAAAAGTGACAAGAGTATTTTTGTGGAATATTATGAATATGTAAAATATTATATACTTCTTCAACCTCATTCTAATGAAATAATCATTATAAGAGATGTTAAATTTGATGAAAATCTCTAGCCCCACAAGCCTAATTCAACAATTATGCCTTCTTTGGCCAATGAGCCATCTTCGACATTCATGCCACCTTATCTTCCTACTATAGTTTATTCTTCAAATGATGAAAATGAGGATGAAAATACACCTCCACATGCTAATATTTCTCCAAATAAATCCATTGAACATGAATTTGTACTAGCACCATAGCTTCCCAAATGGTTTGTTCAACATAAGAAGCAATTGGTGATGTAATCAGAGATCCTATAGATCAATTTCGTACTTGTTAATAGTTCTAGAAAGCCTCCTCTATTTTGGCTAAAGTTTTAGAGACTCGTGATCTGGAAATATTTTCAAAAGCTTTAGGCCATCCAAATTGGAAAACATTGATGAATTAAGAATATCATTCCTTGATGGTGAATGATACTTGGGAACGTTTCTCTCCTCCAAAAGTAAGAGAACTTAATAGATGTAAATGGGTGTATATAACTAAGCATGAATCAAATGGAAATGTTGAAAGACATAAGGTTCAAATAGATGTTAAATTGTTTTCTCAAATTTAAGGAATTGACCACAATTAAACTATTTCCCCTGTATCCAAATGAATTCCATCAAACTTATTCTATCCCTTGTTGCTTCATTTGGATGGAAAGTGTTAAAGACCTATATAATCCCAATGCTAACCCAAAAACCCCTTGTTAAGCCCTAGATATTGAGTGATTACATTTTTATTGTTATATTGTTATGTAGGCTAGAACCCCTCATGGTCCCATTTCACCATAATTGCACCCTTTGTCTCCTGTATATATACAAAGGAGACCTAGTGTCATGATCACTAAATATTGTCTTGTACATGTATTCATTGGAAAAGGAGGTTTTCCCCTCGAAGAGGATTGTAATTATTGGTTTCTTGTCAATTTTAAGATGCAAGGATCATAATATTTGGTACCAGAGCTCATGATCCTAAGGTTTTGTTGCTTCAAACATGTCATCATGGAATTTTTTCTATAAATTTTCTCAAGGAGTCTTAAAATGGTGGAAATTCAAAAATCATGAGAACACATCTCATAATCTCTAGTTCAAATATCTTATATTGATTCCCTATATTTTCAGAGATATTCTCCAAGGAAGTTAGGGTTGTTGTATGATCTTGAAATCAATCTCAAACAGGTCAGTTCAACATTTTTTTCTCTAACTTTTTAATGTAAGGTTTGAGACTTTGAAACTTGGACCACAATGAATGGAGATCTTAGTGAACGTCTTGTTCAAATTAAATATCTTGGTTCACTATATTTTTGGAGATATGCTCCAAGGAATTTAGGTTTTTTGTATGCTCCAGAAATCAGTGTCAAATAGGTCAATTTGGAATTTTCACTAAAAAAAAAAAAAAAAAAAAAAAAAAAAAATGTAAGACTTCAGAAAGTAAAATTTAGACCATATTAAGGAGACATTTCAGTAAATATATGGTTCAATTTTAAGAATTTGGTTCATTGTACATGTGGAGTTATACCCTATGGAATTTAGGGTTTGTGAACATTCAAGAAATAAATTTTAAATAGGTTAGCTTTGTATTTTTGCGATATCTTCTTGTCTTGGAATTTTCAGAATATGAAATTTTTAGGAATTTTCGGAGACATACAAAAGTACTCAAGTACAATTTTTAGAATTATATTTGAATAATTGGATGCATGGCATGCTATACAAGTTTTATTTTTGGAAGAGGCCATAAAATCAACAAGTTTTGACAAAGCTACCATAACTTTCAATGGGAAAATCAAATTTAATTCACACATTTGGAATTGTAGAGAATACATAATTGAGTATTATAGAACAAATTTTTAAATCTAGAAGTCCCATATGTGTGTGTGTGTGTAAAGCATCAACCATTTTATATTCTCCAAATTAAGGTGTGTAACTTACTAGTGATCTAATTGTTGACTGGAAGATCCATTTTTTTGTGATATAGGTGGATATTGGTGGCCACCCACCTATTCCACTTTGACCCCCAACATTGTTTTCTATTAGTTTCCTATTTTTCAACATAGTTTCCTATTTTGGCAGTGTTTTATTTTTGGTTGTTTTCAGGTCCTAAACTTCTGAAGTTGTTTTTAGGCCCTAAATGAGGTTTTTTTGGGGAAATGGGAAAACAAGAATCTAATATTGTTGTTTGTAGTCAAAAAAAATTGTCCTCTGATATACCTTTCTAACATGTTATCATGTGTGCCAAGTGGAGATCGTATGGCAAAATTACGACCTTGGGAAGTTGACATTCCAACTAACCCAACAGGGGCCCATATCTTTTGGCACTTCATCTCCAAGGGTTAGTTTTTTGGATATTTAGGCTTTCTCATTATTTATTCATGATAAAACGGCCTCAAATCCTCATTGTAATAGAGTTCAGAAGGCATGTATCCATTACATCTCTTCTCAGAGATAAGCTACCATCGCCCGAGCTAGTTTAATTTCATTATGCATGTAAACAATTTTCAGCATTTGCTATTTATTAATTGAAGTTTAGTTTCATTGTATCTTTGCATTTCTATTTTGAATTTGTATTTCACTTCATTCCTTCATAAATTTCGATCAGTGGTATCAAAGTGGTTTGTTATTTCTCTATTTTTCTATGCATGTTCTCAACAAGGTCAGGGTATAAGGAGTTGGGACTCGAATTGTTTGATTCCTTGCAAGACCAACCTCATAGACACTAAGGACCTCCCACGGTGGAAGAAAAGAAAAATGAGGGAGAAGGAGATCCTATCAAATTTTTCCTCGAAGAAGGCCTTAAGTGACAAAGGAACGAGATGATGGCTATTTTTTCCCAAATCCTTCGATAGATGCCAATGGGTGATGCATTTCATCCACCAGTCACTTCAGAGACACCCCCCCCCCCCCTTTAAGGTAAAAGTTGATTTTGACATTTTGATATTGTAGGGCCAAATAGACACAGATGCTCTAAATAAATGGTTAAATCTATTTGAAGGATATTTTTCAATCCTTAACTTTTTTGATAGATAAAATATTACTTTTACACTCCTTAAGGTCGTCCCCCATGTCAAGGACTAGTGGGAAACTTATTGTCAACGAAAGGTTTAGGAGGAATCCTCATTATTTTTAGTCACAACCTCTTGGGACTCTTTCCAAGATTTTGTTAAGGAACAATATTACCCCATTGGGATTTATGAAGACAAGTAAATAAAATGGACCATGCTACAGCAAGAAAGGGACCAAGAAGTGTTGGACTTCATGAATATCTTTCATACCTTATGCACGAAGTTGGGTATCAAGGACTTTGGGAAACATATGGTGCTCAACAGAAATGAATACAATTAAAGGCCTCACTATATCGATCCCACGACAATATGTATTCTATATATGTGACTTAAAGATTTCACTCATAATATGACAATGTAGATCATCAAACCATTCATGAATATAAAATGACTAATGATAACTAATTTAATTAAATAGTTAATTAAATTAGTTGATATAATTCAATGCACATATAAGATATCATTGTTTGCCTATACACTTAGAATATTTCGATTAAAACACATCAATAATGATAATTGTTTAATCGTATGCAATAACATATATGACAAACTTGAAAAGAAATAATAATTCAACTCACAAACATAGAATTAGTATATAGATAATTGTATGTGATACACATTAACTCTTCTCATAAGTAAAATAAGAGTGGTTCTTCTTTCTATTAAGACTTCTTTTCAACTATAGTAGTGCAAACTAAAAGCTTTCTTGCAAAAATTTAGAAACCCTTCTTCATAACATTGAAGGGGATTTATACTTTGAAATCAAAACTCAAATATAGAAAATTTCCACAAAATGCTTGGCGGTTTAAACAAATCACACATAAAATAAAATACAATATAATAATAACTTGTTGTTGTAACAACTTTCATCATGACTGGGAGGAGGAATACTTTTCCATTTGTTGTTGAAGCTCGCATATGTCTGTCATCAGCTTCAACTAAGGTGATGATCAGGACCAATTTGCATCCAAGCAATGAATAATGCATTGTTGAGTGTTGGAAGAAGATGACTGGTGGTATTTACAAGACACCTCAAAATCAACCACTGACTGTGAGGTTTGACTAGGAAATGTGAATGGCCTTCCAAGTCAATATTTGATAGGCCCTTTATTCCCTCAACCTTTTTCTTTGATGATCCTTTCCAAGACTTTGTTAGCAATTTTACATCGAGCAAAGGTCTCTTCAGGGTAGTCCGAAATGAGATTAGCCTGCAATAGGCTATCACTGATTGATTCAGTGATTTTATTTGATATGTCCCTAGCACTACAAATCACCATCTCTGCATGTTTAAGCTTAATCTCCCATTCTTGAAAGACAATGTCTTTCTGAGATTCTTCTATTTTGGGGAGATTGGTCGAATGACACTTAGATTTGTCCTACCAATCGATGAAGTTGGAAATATTTTCCTCTACTTCTCTATAATATGTCCTCAAATCGGACAGTTTCTCTACAATTGAATCACTCGATTGGCATAGGTCTTGGATAATGGCCAACATTTTACAAAATAAAACATGTTGTTGAGAACGTAGGTTGTTTAGCTATGCTGCTTCTTTCTTGAACTCTGCTACTTCTGGATTTGCCTTTAGTTGCTCAATTATGTGTTGTAGCTCTTCTATTTTGGAATCTCGGCTCTTCATGTCACATTCATATTGAATCTTCAGGTCATCAAAATGGGATTGCAATTATGCAAGTTGAGCTTGCCATTGTCGAGTGACTCCCTGCTTTTCACTTTCCAAACTTTTCTCAAGCTGCCTTATTTTCTTATCCTTCTCCCTGAGGAGTTGTTGCACTTATGACTCTTTATCAATTGTTGCACTAGAATAAGCTCTTACATATTGTGATAGTCTTCCTAGGTCTTCGGTTAGGGTGACTTGGGTGTTTTTCCAAAGTACTTGAAAGGAGGCATTTCTAGGAACCAAATTCTGGCTTTGTTTAGTTCTTCTCCTTTTCCTATATTTGTTGACCACTACCTTATGCTTCAGACTATAAAATACATCAAGAGGAGGAATCTCCTCTATTTTCGGAACGACCTCAGAGATCAAAAATACTGGGATGATCTCCAAATCATCAGCGTCCATAGTTTCCTTTGAAGCCTCAACAGTAAATGAGGTCTTCTCTATGTTTTTAGGAGTTTCCATATTTTTAGGGTCAGATTGTTTCGCAAATTGTTCCCGACTTTCTTCCAAATTCTTGTTTGCTAGAAGTTCCTATGCTTGTGATGAAGAAGAAGCCTCTATCTCTTTAGTATGAGCTACATCTGAGACCTATTATGTGCTTACTCCTTTGTCCTACTATGTGCTCTGTTGATTGAGTTTTAATAACTCAGTGGGCAAGTGGGAGATGTTTTCAGTCATGTATTAATTGAATTGAATTAATTCTTACTGTTATGAACTAGCTCAAGAAAAGATAGAAAATATAGATCAACGCCTTAGAATTCAGCCTCTTCGAGAGGGCAACCTCCTTTACATTACATAAATGAACAATTCTTGGATGATACAAATGAAAAGACTCCTTTCTATATATAGGGTCTAGGGGTCATAACATAATCAGGGCGACATAACAATAATAATGAGGGCAATATAATAATAGTGGGCTTCTAAGGGCACAATAGTAACAAATGGGCACTACGTGGTTATCAATAATAATTAAGTGGGTTGTCTAATAGCATAATGGGTTACTCTAGTAGTATAGGGGGCCTACATCCTCTCCTTCACAAGCATTGTCTCACGCTTGAGTAGTTCTTGATGCTTCTGTATAAAATTCTTGTCCTTCCATGTGGAATCTTCAGCGGGTAAGTTCTTCCACTTGATGAGATACTCTGAAATTGATCGATTTCGTATTTTTTGGGTTCTTGTTTTGGTGACTGCTCTAGGTTGCAATATGATTTTTCTTTCCTCTTCAATTTCTGGCAATATTGTTTGAATTGGGATCTTTTGCAACTTTTGAATAAGTGGCCATACTTTTTCGTCCTTCTTCCATTCATCCCTTGATTTTTTTATCCAATCTGGTTGGATAATAGAAATAGCACAAAACAATGCTTTGACATCCTCATCCTTGAAGAATCTTCCCATTCGGTAAGGTCGCCATTTTTTAAGTGCATGTAGTATTGCCAACATTTCCTTCTCATGAATAGCTTGCTTGAGATGTAGCAGTAAAAATACCCAATCAAAACATTTTTCACTATGATGTTGATCTACTTTTTGTTTCATTTGATTTTGCACCGAAGTGGTGTTATCCTTTAAAAGTTGGAGAACTTGTTGTTGATGCTCGATGTGATCTTTCATTGCTTGAACCTTTTTCTTCTTGATATGTCCTTCCATCTTTAGAGTTTGAGGAGTGGTAATTTATTCCAATCCTTTACAAGATATGGTCAGATTCATTTCTTGATGCTCAATGTGATCTTTCACTTCTTGAACATTTTTCTTCTTGATATGTCCTTCTATCTTGATAGTTTGAGGAGTGGTAATTACTGTCAATGCTTTACAAGATATGGTCTGATTCATTTTTTCTATCTCTGGGGTTGGGTCCTAGCGTATATCCTCTTCTTTTGATGTTTCGTGATCCTCTTCTTCCTCCTCTTCATACTCTATGTAAAATAATTTCTTCTCAGCACACTTATGACCTTTAGTGCATTTGCTATCACAATTGTAACAAAGCCCTTTTTCTCTTTTTTCTTCCAATTGTTGTGGTGTAACCCTT
>APFE031000937.1:130658-146738 GCA_000404065.3 Pinus taeda | reverse complement strand
TACTGACTACTCAGAACTGTGTTTACATATGGTTTTACAACCCTTACATTTCGAAAACGAATGTACATTCATGATGTGTCTATTGCCGCTTTTACCATGTCGTGATTTTAAAATGTTTCTATCCTAAACTGATTTCAAAAAGGAACAAAACTAAATCAATTTAGAATGCTTTGCTGTTGTTGCCTTTGTCACCAACATGCTATACTTTGACCTTCATTGACCGCGCATGTAGGAGGGTCGATTCTGCTGTAGGATAGGTATTCATCCATGCTTGGACATTCTACTTTTCATCCCTGCCCTTCGCTCTAGTCTAGATGTCATGCCACATGTCAAACAATGAACCAATTACAGGATGTTGGAACTTCCTGTAGCCATTTTTACCAAAAATTCCTAATTCGTTAACATAAAACTCCTAAATCAATTTTAATGCATTTTAATAACTATAGGACTATTAACTAATCAATTTTCAAGGGATCTGAGAGATATATGATGGAAAGAAGTAGGAAAATGATATGTTTTAGGAGGAAAAAGGAGGTCATGGAATGGTACCAACAGCATACTGATGTGCTATCAAGATCAAGCAGAAATTTAAACAAAAGAAGTGTTATTTTGGATTGGTGAATCTAAAGCAGGGAAAGGGAACTGCTAAACTACAAAACAAAGGACAGAACCAAGGTGGAACAACCTAGGAAAACCAATTGAATCCACAAGAAAAGAATAACAATGGGAAGACGAATAAATACATGCAAAACTAGTGTGAGTTGCACAAGAGCCCCACTCACAACACAAATGAATGTAACTCAAATTAATCACTAATGATCGAGCTGAAATCTTTAGAGTTAGATGGATGTTCTAACTCTGAGTTGGATTTCAACAATGGGAAACAAACCATTGATCTAGAATCTGACGCCACTGTTTCCACCACCAAGGTCAAGAAAAGTGAGCCCAAAGATCCGAAGGAGGGTGAGTGTCTCTTCCACTCACAAATGTGGATGAAGGGTGCTCTGTTGTAGTTCATTGTCGATAGTGGGAGTCAAAAGAACCTCATCTCAGAAATTTCATTAAGTGGCTAGCCCTATCGACAACACCACACCCATATCCATAATGCATCGGGTGGCTCCACCAAGGGCGAGATCTCCACATCAACCAGCAATGTCACCTACCCTACAACATAAAGCCTTTCATAGATGAGGTATTGTGTGATGTTGCTCCACTTGAAGTCTGTGATGTTTTATTAAGCCAACCATACTTGTGGAAGAATCTTGTTGTGTATGAGTCTATACCTCATAATATTATTGTTCCTTTGGGCAGAAAACTTTACAAGATATTAGAGGTGGCCTTCCTGCCTCTATTTCTTTTGTCTCTACTAAGCACTGTCGAAAAATCATCTCCCAAACAAGGAAATTTGTTTTATTTATGATTCCTCTCAAAGTAAGAGGAAGATTATGGCCACATCCATGGCCTCCAGAAAGGCTCCTCCATGCACCAGAAGCAAGTGGATAAGGTCGTGGAAGAGTACATTGCCATCTTCTCCTCACCCATGATGGTACCTTTGCACTGTCACTCAAACATTCGATCAATCTAACCCCCAGTATACCTCTACCTAATATTCCAAACTACCATTTCTCTCTTCTAGAAAATTAGGAAATCAAGTGGAAGATCTAGGATTTGCTACAAAAAGGGAACATTTGACCAAGTTCCTCACCTTGTGGGAGCCCAATAGTACTCGTACAGAAGAAATATGGGACCAGGAGACTCTACATTGATTATCGAGCACTAAACAAAATCATAGTTAAGAATAAATACCAGATCGCACGAATGGATGAATTTATTGACTAGCTCAAGGGGGCTAAGTACTTCAACAAGATTGATTTAAAGTTAGGTTGTCACTAAGTTCCAATAGAACCCACTGATGTATGGAAAACCACCTTCAAGTACAAGGAGGGTGTCTTTGAGTGGTTGTTCATTCCCTTCAGGTTGACAAATTCCCCCACAACTTTTATGAGGTTGATAGATGACATCTTGTGGCCTTTAACCAACTCATTTGTGGTTGTATATCTGGATGATATACTCATCTTCAACAAGATTGGGTAGAAAACTTGAAACACATTTGGCAGGTCCTTCAAACCATGCAACAGCAAAAGCTATGTGCCAACATGGAGAAATTCTCCTTTGGCATGGACCAGGTTCAATATATGGGATACATAATTGATGAGCAAGGTGTGCATGTGGATCCAACTAAGATCCAAGTCATTCAGGATTGGCCAACCTGACGACTCTAATAGAGCTTCGCAAATTCTTGGGCCTTGCTAATTTCTATTGGAGATTCATGTTGGGGTTCTCTCATATCACTTGCCCCTTGTGTCAATTTACCAAGGGTAGAGCAAAAGAAAAAAAAAAATTGACCTAATTCACAATAGAAGGCATTCATTGAATTGAAGCACCACCTTTGCTCTACACCATTCCTCACCTTTCCAAACCTGTAACATCCATTTAAGATTAAGATAGATACCTCTAATTATGCTATTGGTGCAGTCCTCACCCAACAAGGGCATCTAGTGGCTTATCATAGTGAGACACTCTCTGATATTGTTTAAAGGTACCCCAACTATGCTAAGGAAATGTATTATATCGTGCAAGCCTACAATGGAAACATTATATTGGTGAAGGAGACAATCATCCACAAGGATCACCAAGCTCTTCAATTTATGAAAACACAGGCAAAGTTATAGAATGATCACTATGAGAAAAGGTCCACATATCCACAACAATTCCATTTTAACATTAAATACAGTAAGGGTAGTACCAATCACATCACAAACTACCTAAGTTGGCCCCTGATTGTGGCATTAAGAATAGTTCTCAACTCTTGTGGGCACAAGACCTATGGATGGCCGCAACTATATGATAATGAATCAAAATTCTCTACCACCTACAACATGTTGATGGTTGGAAATATAATTCTAGATTTCCACCTTCATAATGGATTATTGTACTATCTAGGACATATTTTTTTCCTTTCAAGTGAGCTTGCCAAGTTGATTTGGGAGGCACATTATAGTCAGGTCGCAAGACACTTTGATGTGGAGAAGGCAGTGGTAGTACTACATAAATATTTTTATTGGCCAAAACTTTGACATGATATTGGAAAATATATCATATCCTACACTTCCTATGACATCATCAAGTCAACCACTAAGAAGCAAGGCATGTACAACCCTCTGCCTACTCCTAGTTTGTCTTGGGAATCCATCTCCATGGACTATATGTTTGGCCTTCCTTCTACCAAGCATGGTAATGAATACGTGTTTGTAGTCATTGATAGGTTTTCTAAGATGGATATATTGGCGACCTGCAAGAAGCATATCACAATAGAAGCCACTGCCAAGCTCTTCTTCGAACGGTTGTGGGTACATTTTCGGGTCCCATGAACCATTATATCATATCGAGATAGCAAGTTCCTAAGCACATTTCAGTCGAGCCTCTAGTCATTTTTGGACACCAAGCTCACCAATTTGACTGCATTATGCCCCTTGACTAATGGATAGACAAAGGTCATCAATAGGAAGATAGTGTGCATACTACTCATGTACAACTCTAAGCATCCACGAACATGGGATGATATTCTCCCCTATGTGTAACAAAATTATAAAAGAGTTATCCATAGCTCGACTCGCCATATCCCCTTTCAGATGGTCCTGGGATTTCAACCATTGTGTCCCATTGATGTAGTAATGCATCTTGCAACTACACAAACAAAATCTCCACATGTTCAATCTAAAGTTGATAAATCCATCATGTTTATTGAATACATTTAGCACATCCACCAACAATTTCATGATATCATGGATAAATCCAATACTAAGTATAAACAACATCATGATCAATATCTTTGCCACATAAGTTCCAAGTGGGCAATAAGGTTTGGTTGCAATTGTAGAAGGAATACCTTGCCAGGTCCCATCATAAGCTTTGACCACTTTGATATGGGCCTTACTCCATCACCAAGGATATGGGTGAAAATACTTTCAAGCTAAGTATCCCCCCATTCCTTGGTTTACACCCAGTATTGAATGTGGACTTCCTTCAGCTAAACTTTCCACCATTGTTGGATACATCATACGTTGTCGAGCATAACCAACAGAGCTCAACTCAGGTTACATTGAACAAGCCACAACTAATCAAATCATTGACACACAAATTAAGAACACTCGATAACAGAGGATCCAACTATATCATGTTGTCAAAGTTGGCCAGCTCTTCCACCAAGGCAAGTGGCTCATTGGGGACCAAGTTCAACAAAAATTTCCTCACCTCATGGAGGCACTCAAGCAATGGGGGCCATTTCTTCTTAAGAGAGTAGGACTAATCCAAGTGGATATTGGTGGCCACCCACATATTTCACTTGGACCCCCAACATTGTTTTCTATTGGTTTCCTTTTTTAGAAAAATTTACTATTTTAGCAGTCATAAGGGGAATTTTTAAGTCTAAAATAGGCCTCCTAAGGAAAATGTACAACCAAAATAAACTTTATAAGAACCAATTGGGTTCAAGATGATGATGTCAACCATGGGGGATTATTCACCATTTTTGGAGTAAAAAAGTAAAAATATTAAAAAATAATAAAACTACTTTTTCAACTCATATTTTCAACTTATCTACCTAATTTTTTACTCAAATTTCAAGAGGGATTACTCGTTGGATGCAAAATTTAATTCCTCATCCAAGGAGTACCCATGTTGCATACTTTTGATGGACCCTGCTACACAAAAAATGAGAAATACATGAAAAAATGTGATTGCAATCACTTTTTTCATTTAGTTCTCATTTTTCATGTAGTAGGATCCATTTAAAGTATGCAACATGGGTACTCCTTGAATTAGGAATCAAAATTTGCATCCAACGAGTGTTTCCGCTCGAAAATTGAGTAAACCCATAGGGAGATAAGCTTAAAATACGAGTTGAAAAAATAGTTTTTTTAATTTTTTCCCTCTAAAATTTGATGATGTAATCTAATATTTTTTTATTATTTCCACTATTATTTTATAATTCCCATTTTATACCTCAAAATTCCCCTAATGTTTCTATTTTTGGCAATTTTCGGGTGTAAACTTCCAAAGTTGTTTCGAGGCCCTAAATGGTGTTTTATGGGGAAACATGAAAACATGAATCAAAGATTGAGGTTTACAGCTGAAATTTGTTTTCCTTGAATATACCTTTCTTACGTTTATCATGTGCACCAAACGAACATCATATGCTAAAGTTATGATCATGGGAAGTTGATGTTCCAACTAACCCCATCGGTGCCCATAACTTTTGGCAATTCATCTCTTAGGGTTAGGTTTTTGGGTGTTTAGAGTTTCTCGTTGTTTCTTCATGATATAAAGGCCTTCAAGCCTCATTGTAATAGATTTCAAAAGGAAAGTGTCCATCACATCTCTTCTCATAGATAAGCTACCATCACCCGAGCTAGTTTGCTTTCATTATACATGTAAACAATTTTCAGCATTCGTTATTTACTAATTGAAGTTCACTTTCACTTTATCTTTATGTTTCTGTTTTAAATTTGTATTTCATTTCATTCCTTCATAAATAAGAATCATTTTGGTGATTAAAAGTTGTAATAAAGAGGAGTGTTATTACTATTTTCCAACATGCCTCCAAAGAAAGCTACTACAACAACTAAATCTACTAAAGGATCATGAAAAAAGTGAAGACTTAGAATTTAGTTTATCTCAATTACAAAAGAAAGTTAATGAAATGGATGGTAGTATGTTGAAAAAGGTGGATTCCTCATGTTCTCAAGAAAATATTAAAAGAGAAATGGAAAAGAAGATGGATGAAAATAAGGAAAAGCTACAAAAATCCATCATTACCATGGAAAATCTTCTCTTGGAGAAGCTTCCTAAAATGGATCTATAGATCTGAGAAAATCGTGAATATAAGGAGAAGCATGTAGTTGAAAATCTATCTCCTATGCGGAGTATGCTATCACAATTGGAGAGCACAAATTTTGAATCACATAACCATAATTATGCAATTTCAATCCAAGACTACATCATCAGGGCTTCAAGTCAGCACCAAGGAACTACTACATTCTAAAGATCAATATGAGGAAATTTGATGGTAATGATCATGTAACAAGGATATTTCATATGGAGAAATACTTTGATCTACACCAAGTGGAATCTTTACAAAGTTTAAATTGCATTCATGTTTTTAGAACAAGACCAACATGTATGGCATAAATGGCTTTGTGAAAGAAAAAACGATTATGATGTATCCTGGAAAAAATTTACAAAGTGATTGGTAGCACTTTATGGAAATATTAGGAGCAACACTTTCTTTAGTCAATTGGTAAATCTTCGACAAAAAGGTCCAGTTATTGAGCATATTCAACAATTCCAAAAGTTGAGTCTCATCGTAAAGAATATTTCAAAGGGTAACTTGTTATACCTATTTATGGGAACTTATCCAACATGAGGTGTGTCTCTTTGAGCCTAAATCTCTAAAGCATGCTTTTAGACTAGCAAGGAAAGTTGAAAGTAACAATATGGCCACTAAAAAATTGGTCACTAATAACTATAGAGAAAATAATTCTCCCTTTCCTAAAATGACAAGGTTGACTACTTAGCAAATGGTGAAAGAAGAGAAAATGGATTATGTTTCAACTATGACAAAAAGTATAGTAAATGGAATAAATGCAATGAGAATAAATTATTCTACGTAGGCTATGAAGATGAAGAATATCAAAAAGTGGAAACTTCACAAGATCTAGAGCCAGAAGAAACTACTCCAACAATCTCTTGTCATGCATTGGTTGGCATGAGTACTCCAAAAACTCTCAATATAGAAGGATATATCAAAAAGAAAAAGGTAACAATATTAATTGATTTAGGTAGTACCCATATCTTCATCAATTACAAATTGAAAAAACTTCTTAATATCCAGCACGAGAATTTCAAGTGATGATTGCAAATGAAGGTACCATAAATTTTTCAAGGAAGTGTCAATATTAAGTTGAATATGGGGGAGTGTTTATTGGTTAGTTCCATGACTGAAATCCAAATGGGTTGTGTTAATATTGTAATGGTTACAATCATTGGGAACGAAGGACCTTAATTTCCAAGAAATTTTCATAAGAATTTTCTCAAAAGGAAAGGAAATTGAGCTTAGAGGTATCCAAAGGAAACATGGTAAAGTGATAAGCTCTAATATCATGACAAAATTGCTAAATAAGGGAAACCAAAGTGTAGTTTCACAATTGTGTTCATTAGATGTTCAAACATCTATATCCTCTGCTCTAGTGGATCTCCAAAATGTTGTCAACAATCATGCTAAGGTATTTGGAGAAATTCCTAAGGGCCTTCCACCTATCCAATATCATGACCATGTTATTCGTTTGCAACCTATAAATGCACCAACTAACATAAGACCTTACAAACATCCATTTACAAAATAGAGATAGATTGAGTGTATAGTTCAACAAAGTTAGAGGCAAGTATAATTCGACCTAGCTAGAGTGCTCTCTCTTCACCAATGGTGATGATTATAAAAAATGATGGTTTGTCACATTTTTGTCCAAAATACAGACATCTCAACTAAATGGAAATCAAAAATAAGTTTGATATTCTTATCATTGATGAATATTTATATGAATTGCATGAAGAAATTTTCTTTACTTCATCGGATCTTTGTTCTGGGTATCATCAAATAAAAATTAGGCAAGAATACATTCCCAAAACAGCCTTTAGAACACATGAAGGTCAGTATGATTTTTTGGTTATTCCATTTGGAATTACAAATTCACCTTAAATATTTCAAAGCTTGATGAGTTTTATTTTCAAACCCTTCCTTTAAAAAAAATTGCTAGTATTTTTTGATGACATATTAATCTATAGAAAATCTTAGGAAGAGCATGTAAAACATGTTGACAGGGCCTTGACCTTATTGGAAGAGTAACAATTATATGCAAATCCTTCCAAGTGTACCTTTGGGGTTCAAGAAGCGGAATATTTAGGTCATATTGTATCACATGATTGTGGTGGATCCTAACAAAATCAAAGCTATGAAGGAATGGCCAATCCCCAATACCTTGAGAAATCCAAAGAATTCTTAGGATTGATAGGATATTACCACATGTTTGTCAATAATTATGGTCAAATAGTAGAAACTCTAACAAAATTATTGAAGAAGGAAACATGTTCTTGGATTGAGGAAGCAACTAAAGCTTTTAAAGAACGTAAAGAGGTTATGTGTACAACTCCCATCTTGGTGACACCTAAATTTACAAAAAAAATCATTATGCAGTGTGATACCTCAAGTTATGCAATTGGTGTAGTTTTGATGCAAGAAGGAAGGCCCCTTGCCTTTGGAAGTAGAAAAATTAAAGGAAATAACTTACTCAAACCAGTCTATGAAAAATAAATGTTGGACATACTATATGCAGTTAAAAAATGGTGTCCATACTTAAGAGGAAGACACTTCAAAGTAAAAACAGACCATGATAATATCAAGTACTTCTTGGAGCAAAGGATAGAATGGATTTTATTACAGGTTTACCCAAATCTGAAGGAAAAATAATCATTATGGTAGTGGTAGATCAAATGAAAAAGTATGCCCACTTTCACTCTCTTCAATATCCTTTTAAAGCAAGTACTATGACCAAAAAATTCACGGAAACTATTCAAAGAATACATGGAATACCAAAGATTATTTTAAGTGATAGAGATCTAATTTTCACTATAGGATTTTGGACTATATTATTTTCTTATTTGAGTACTCCATTGGCTCACATCTCATCTTATCATCCTCAATAGGATGGGAAACTAAGATTGTGAATAAATTTTTAGAAGTATATCTACATTTCTTTGCATCTCATAAACATACACAATGGATTAAATGGTTTTCCTTCGCAGAATGGTGGTACAACGCATCCTTCCGTACTTCATTGAAAATGTCACCATTTATGGAAATTTACAAATATCATCCTCCATCCATCACATCACCCTTGAAAAGGACTATACAAGCTCAAGTAGTAGAGGACCATATATAACAACAACAAGAGGTTTTCAAACTATTGAATAAAAGTTGGTTATTGCACAAAATAGGATGAAACAACAAGCAAATCCACATCACAGTGAAAGGAAATTTGAAGTGGGGGATTGGTTATTTGTGATACTAAAACCATACAAATAGATGTCCCTTAAGAAACAAAACAAGGACAATACATCATATTTGAGGTATTATCGCCCCTATAAGGTGTTTAAGAGGATTGGAAGTATGGCTTACAAATTGGAGTTTCCTCCATCTTAATGTGTACATCAATTATTCCTTATTTATTTCTTAAAGAATGAAATTAGTGACAAGATCCCAATCCAAATTATTTTACCAGATGTTAATGAATAATGGAAAATAATACTAGAACCATAAAACGTTTGGAAACAAGGATTAAGCAGCTAAGAAATTGAGCAATTACTGAATACCTCGTCAAATGGAAGAAACTACCAGTGGGAGAAGCCACATGAAAAAATGAGTTGTTCATGCATAAACGCCCACAAATTTTCAAATGTTGAGGACAACACTTCTTTGTATGGGAGGAGCATGTTAAGCCTTGTATAAGCCCTATGTTAACCCAAAAAAACCCTTATTAAATCCTAATATTGAGTGATTATATTTCTATTGGTATATTATTATGTAGACTAGAACCCCTCATGGTCTCATTTTATTATAATTGTGCCCTTTGTCTCCTATATATATACTATGGAGGCCTAGTCTTAGGACCATCAAATATTTTTCTGTGCATTGTATTCATTGTAAAAGGAGGTTTCTCCCTTGAAGAGGATTGTAATTGTTTGTTTCTTGTCACTTTTAAGGTGCAAGGACCATAACAAAAAGTACATCAGATGGATATTAAATCCACCTTCTTGTATGGGGATATACATGAAGAAAATTGCATGGAACAACCTCTTCGCTATGTTCTGAGTGACTCTAGTCTTGTTTTTCACCTTAAGAAATTTGTTTATGGTCTTAAATAGGCTCCTCAAGTTTAGCATGCAAAAATGGATAGCTTTCTATTTTAAACCAGCTTCTCTAGATGGAATTCTGACTCGATGTCTATAGTAAGAAAGTAAGAGTCCATCTCATAAACCTTATTTGTTATGTTGATGGCCTTATCGTCACCAGTATTTACCCTAAAATTTTAACCCATGTAAAATCAAGCCTTAAGAAGAAGTTAAAAATAACAAACTTAGGATGTTTTCATTATCAATTTAGCCTCCAATTACTATTTCAAACCACAAAAGTAATTTCTCTTTCCCAATATAAGTCTGCATTTGACTTGTTACACTGCTTTTACATGGAATATTGTAAACCAACCGCTTCCCCCTTCTTATCCGGATTCGAACTTGTTTCCGCCTACACTACATGTGAAGTTTATGCCACTTTTTACTCTCGGTTGGTTGGTTGTCTCCTATGTTTCACTCATACCCATCTTGATATCTTCTTTCTTGTTGGCATTGTTATATGCAAACACACCTTGAAAAACATTTGAAAGAAAAAAAAAGGATACTTTAGTATATTTTAGGTACAATTTAGTTTGGGAAACATTACAATTCATGGGGGACTCCTTTATTGTTGGTTCCACTGATTTAGATTGGGTTGATGTCCCTAATGATCAAAATTCTACTACAGGGTATGTTTTCAATATTGGTTCAAGACATATCACTTCGTTGTGTAACAAGAAGCAATCTATTTGTATTTCTTCGATAAAAACAAAGTATTGAGCAATGGTTAATGCACATTAAGAGGGTCTCGTGGCTTTGTTATATCCTTTAAGAGTTTGGATTCTCATAGCAGAATTTGAAAGGATTATTGCAAAAACATCCAACCACAATTATATTACCATCAAGGTTAGCAAAGAACTATTTCAGTATCAATCCAGCAAACACATTAAGCAACAAATGCACTTCATCAAAAATCTCATTCATGATTGAGTTTTTCAAGTGCTCTTTTGCCTTAAAGATGTGTTGAGCATAAAATTATACTAAGAGGGGTTGTGAATCAATCTAAGATGTTTATTTAAACATTAAGAACCATAAGAAAAAAATTGTATATGAGATCTACCAGTTGCAGAAAAGGGAACGCAATATTTACCTGAAAACCCTGTCGAGATAAAACCACAAAACTTCCTTTTATAAATTTTTGTAGGAACCAACCCACTGTTAGAAATATTTGTAAACACCAACCTACTGGGGACACCAATCCCCATTGGAAAAAACCCTCCTAAGAACCTGCATACTCTTCTCGAGCTTAAGCAACACTAATCTACTCAAGGCACCAATCCCCACCACTAAGCACCAACATAGCAAGTGACACGAATCTCTTTTTTTATGTAGTAAATTTCACAAAATTTGTTCACTATTGATGTATTCCCAAAAAAAAACTTGTATAGCATTCCATATGTCCAATTCTATATATGTTATTTTGAATTCTTTCCTAAGTCATTTCAATATATCTCCTCTTATCTCTAAAAAGTTCTACAAAAAGCATTATAAAAAAATTTCCATAATCACTCTTTTGAAATTAATTTCAAGACCATTCACAAAACCTAACTTCCACAAGGTATATCTCCAAAATTATCTTAAATAAGAATATGAATTTTTTACCATACATACCTTTAGATATTTTCTTAATATGCTCAAAATTTCACAAATTGATTATTCACAAAAAGCGAATAATAGAAAAATTCCAAGTTCACTAATTTTAAATTGATTTCAATACCATTAACAAACCTTAACGTCACAATGTATATCTCCAAAATTATAGAAAAACCAAAATCTAAAAAAAAAATCTAGACATACCTTTTGATGTCTTCTCAATCTGCTCCAAATTTCATGGTTTGAAACATCCATGAAAGTAATTTATACAGAAAATCCGAAGGCGGCTCATTTGAAACAAATTCAGAAAGAATCACAAACCCTAACTTTCACAACATATATATTTCAAAAGTATAGACAACAAAACCTTAAAATTTTAACTAATATTATCCTCGATTTCTCCTCAATATGTTAAAAAATTCATGATGTGAAGCATCCAAAAATAAAATTTGTAGCAAAAAATGTCAAGATGACTCATTCACTCCACACACGACATTTTGCCACACACATACACACTTTCCTTCCAATACTTTATCATTTACACATTATTACAACCCTTCACGAAAAGACATGTTAATTAAAATATACATGTCACTTCACTAATTAATAATTAATTCCCCTTTTATTTCACTTTTCCAAATACCATGGGTTTGAAACCACTATTTCACTTTACTTTTTTTTACGAGCATCCCTTTTTTTTAATATATATATATAGAGAGAGAGAGAGAGGGAGGGAGAGAGACTTTATTTCACTTTTCCAAATACCATGGGATTTGTAAACCATGGGTTTGAAACCACCATTTCACTTTTGATTTTCACTTCACTTTTTTTATGAGAATCACCTTTTTTTTGTAGGCTTGGAATGACTACATCTTCAACATGTCCAATATATCACCCCAATCGGGACAGGGAATTGAACCAGTGACTTCACATCAATGGGTGCCCTAATAGATCACCCAATCACTGTCTATCCAAGACCCCGTGGATGAGCATCCCCTTTTTTATATATATATAATATATATATAATAGAAATAGAGAGAGAGAGAGAGAGAGAGAGAGAGAGAGAGAGAGACGGAGACAGAGAGAGAGAGAGAGAGAAATTTGTTCAACAATCTCTCCCTTTGTCATTGATGAAAATCCTAGAGAGAGAAAGAGATGGAGAAAAAAATTTGTTCAACAATCTCCCCCTTTGTCATTGATGTAAATCCTACAACGAAACACATAATCCACTAGGAAGAAAAAGAATTATCCCCCTTGTTGCAATACTCCCCTTCTCTGCAACCCCCTCCCTTTGACATCAATGTAAAAGGGATGTTCCCCTATAACTAGTGCTTCTCCTTAAGTAGTTAGTGATGTGATGGATACAACTCCTAGTTTTTGTCTACAATATTGAAGCATCTCTTTGGGAAGAGGTTTTGTAAAAACATTTGTAATATGGTCTTTGGTGGAAATATAATCCAACTTGAATTTTTTTCTACTACTTGTTCTCTTAAGAAGTGATACTTGATTGGAATATGCATTTTTTCTGAATGCATAACATGATTTTTTGAAATATCTATTTTTCTTATGCCATCAAAAAGTATTGACATTGGATGATCATATTCTATCTTAATATATCTTAATTTATGCTTCATCCAAAGAACTTATGTGCAACGAGATGCTACAAATATATATTTGACCTTTACTATGGATAGAGAAATTGAAGGTTTTTTCTTGCCCAACCAAGACACCCTATTTTTTTCCAAAAAGAATTCTCATCCACTCTTACTTTTCCTATCATCAACAACACCTGCCCAATTTGCGTCCATATTTTTTGTTACAGTAACATATTCACTTCTTGAGTGTGACAAGTTGAAGTCCAAGGTGACCTTTATATATCTTAATATTATTTTCATTTCTTGCACATGATTTTGTTTGGGTGAAGCTTAAAATAGTGAAACCAATTATAATACTTGTATAATGTAAGGTCTTGATGTCATCATATATAATATGTTACCAATCATTGACTTGTACAATGTCATTTACTTCCGAAGTTTCATCATATTTTCTTATTTTACAAACTGTGACCATGGGTGTGCTAACTAGTGCACATACTCAATTTTAATTTCTTCAACATCTACTTGGTATACTTCGTTTGTGAAATAAATATGCCTTTTCCAAATTGAGAAATATGTAAACCAAGAAAGAATGGCAGTTCACCAAGCATATACACCTCAAATTCCTTTTGCATTTCCAATGCAAACTCTTTGCACAATTTTTTCATATTGCCTCAAAAAATGATATCATCTACATAAACTACAACAATCAACTAATTTTCTCCTTCTATATTGATGTATATATTATTGTCAACAATTTCTCTTTTGACTCATTGTTGTTGTATATATTTTATGAAGTCCTAAACTCCAGGCTCTACGAACTTTTTTTAGCCCGTAAAGGATGTTGTAACTTATTTTTACCCTATTTTTTATTTATGTTGAAAAAGAAGAATAAAAAATAACAAAAAAAATAAAAAATAACAAAAAAAAAAGAAAAAAAAAAAAAAAAAGGAAAAAAGAAATAAAAAAATAGAAAAAAATAAAAATAGAAAAAAAATAAAAGAGAAAAAGAAATATATATTATATAAATATATAAAAATATATATATATATATAATATAATATATATATATATATAAATATAATATTATATAATATAAAATATATATATAAAATATATCGAAAAAAATCCAAAGAATGCGAGCAAATTCAAATGTCGCACTATGTTGTTTAATCATTATTTTAATCCTTGTATATTTTACAAAGGGTTATGTTTGTTTTGTAAATAAAAATGATTTGATGTTTTGTTGTCTTGCAATAACGAGCGATTGGCGGCTGATGGATGAGATCATCCCCGCCTGAATCAGAAAACACAATTCAAGTTGAAGGCACAAATTGGCCCTTTCATTGTCAATACCAAAGCAACAGCAAAGGAGGAAGATAATTTGTTAAATAAGATTAAATTCAAATTGAGTTTTACTTGGTCCTATGATCCCTTAGGAATTATTTCAAAGTTGAAAGTGGAGCAGAAAAAAACACCATATGTACATACAGCCAAACTTGAGATAGAACAATATGATAATAAGGTAGAATGGTAGGAAAATACATTACAGGAAGTTGAGGAACAAATTCTTAGTTAGAAATCTTCATAAACTCTGGTTCCTCAAGAAAAAGAAACCAAAAGACCAAGATAAAGTCTGTCTCCTACAGACTCAGAAGCTCAAGATACAGGTTTCACAGTTTTGAAAAGAAGGAAGAAGACAAACACTAATCAGGAGTCCTCGGAAGACAAGAGTTCACAGGAGCAGGCTACAGTGGTGTTGTCAAGTTTTCCTACCACTTCATTTCCACATATTGAAGAGATCATAGATTCTCTTGTGTCATCTGTTCCTCAAGATACAGTGCAAAAAAATATATTTTGCTAGATATAGAGAAATCAAAAGAAATAATGAAGCATTAAAGGCCACTACATATTTAGAAATTTGGAAGCATTTTTCCAATACACAACATAGACTTTTTTCTAAACTTGATATTGAAAAGGGATAGTTTCAATTATCTTTCTTGGAACCTTAAGTTCTAGTCCCTAAAAGTGCAGAAGACTATAAAACATCCATTTTTGCTTTTGGCACCAATTAAATTCTTGTCATTGATCAAATTGATCTTCGTAAGTAGGATGGTAAATGATATATTCCAGATTGACAAGTTGATCTATGGAAGCCTCTAAACTGTAAGCTTCCTTGAACAATATTCACACACAATTGAAAATGTAGAGGATGTCATCTTTGGCCAAAGATACCAAAATTAAATCTCTTGAAGGTTTGGTGATCAAGCTAGTATATGATCCTAGTGATATTAAAGTATCAGAAGATATGATAAAGAATAAGAATGTTGACATTCAAGCATTGAGGAAGTATCTTAAACTTCCTACCGCTGAACATTCACAAGCCAAGGAAATAAGCCAACTTAAAAGGGAAAAATAAAATATGTTTAAATTGATATTTGAACAGAATCTTCAAATTCAGAAGATGGAAGCTGACATGGAAACACGCTTGAAGGAAAAAGGGAAGCAACTCAGTATTCCAACTGCCATTCCTATAGAGACAACTTTAGTAGTAGGGACATCTACAACAACAACCATCGCAGTAGAGACACATTCTACTGACTCAACAGAAGAATTGTCAAAGGCCATGGGAGACTTATCCTTGAAGGATCAAGAAATTGGAAAACCCATAATGCAGCTCCAAAAGTGTTAAGTAACCAGCTTAAGAAAAAGATAGAAAAGATAGATCAACGCCTTAGAATTTAGCCTCTTCGATGGGGCAACCTCCTTTACATTACATAAATGAACAATTCTTGGATGATTCAAATGAAAAAACCTCCTTTCTATA